>CM042078.1:3591036-3879036 GCA_023509865.1 Trypoxylus dichotomus
ATTTGAGATCCTCAGTAGCGAAAAACTCTCGCTCATCGTGTTTGCTACTATGCGAGAGAATGATCACAACCGTCAAGGTCATGTCCACACTCCTAACATTTCAGTGAACGATTTCTAGAAGCCACGCCAACCCTAGATAGTTTTTGCGGTCAGAATTGGAAAAACTGCAAAATCTTCGCACAAATGTCTATAATTCCACATTCTTGTTTTCATTATGCACTAATGTGAAAATTATGTAATAATATTGTTTCAAATACGGAAATTCTTTAATCGAAAACACGGACTTAAAAATACTTTCGCGGTACTCAATTTCACCCCAATTTGTAGATCTGTTAGTGTTCTCCGTGCTTCATAATAAGACTTTACGGTTTTGTAAATGGTTATAATAACCAACACGAGACCGAAAAACTCGGTAGTTGACTATTAATACCATCCATCAGGAGAAGTATCAGAGTTTAGTAATTGGATTTAAATTCGCAGAAAAGTGAATATTCCACGCCGTACTGCTCTCACGTCCAATAAATTTCTCGGGCGCAGAACACGGTTTTCGTGCAGTTAATTTCGAAATTGTGTCGCCGGGTATACTCATGCATAATAAAATTATTCGATAATGTCACGAGGAAGACATTGGCGAAACAGAAAAAAAAACCGAAACGAAAAGAAATGAAAACAAGGGAAACGTTCCAGTATCGCATGTCAAGGTGTCAACGAAATTAATACGTAGACCGCGTTCGCAAGAGTGTCGGACGTAAATTAGGAAGGTCGGAATCGACTTGTGCTCTTAGGTTATTCGTGTAGCCGCTGTGGGGGGTGCTCAAATTGACAATAATTTGCAATTTTCCTGCCACAAGCGAAAGAAGCAGGGGTTAATTACAGAAACGAAGTGTCACGGTGAAACAATTAAAAATTCCCTTCTATGTCGTTTTTGACTTTTTCCAAATAGTGTCTCCTTCCTATCGTTATATAATTGAAATTGAGCTAAGTTCGAAATTTACCAAATGAAAAAAAGACGTACGCACTGAATCTATTATACTCCGGATTGAGAATTGTTTTTAGTATGGTGGCAAGCGATTATGGTAGCTCTGAGGTCAACTCAAATAAGAGAAGAGTCATCTTGCAATAATATTCGAATGTCCAGAGTAGATAGATCTATTCGAAAGGTGATGAGAGATGGTGCCCATTACTATTATAGTGGCTGCTGCTTCATCAGCAGACACCCGTTCTCTTTGACGCATTAATTTGTTGAATATCCTTGTGGATTTTCTCCATCTTTCTTATTAATCCATAAAAATTACAAACGATTGTAAGCCCACATCTTGCCTCAAGCAGGCGAACACAGCTTTGTCTGAAAACAAAAGTAATCACATTTCATATTGAATCATTAACATGTATTAAGAACTAAATGATGTGTTATTGGTGATGAAGAATTTTGGATGATAAGGAAATATATTATAATACTAGTATGAAGTTTATTGGTTATAACAAAGGAAGTCATGGTTATACGAGAAAATTACAGAAACACACGAAAATTCAGATAACTTCTATGAGCAAGTTTCTGCAGTTAGAGCAATAAAAGAATAAATATTCACTTTAAATACTCCAAGAAACATATCCTAAATGAATTCAACTGCCTGCAAATGTTTGGTTAGAGAAGTTCACTATAACTTTTCAAGTTTGTAATATTAATTCGAAAAGCTCTACGTCCAACCATTCAACCATATTTACATTGCCAACCAAAAGATATCCTTGAATATAGTTTATACAGGGTGGCGCCGGGGAAGGGGAAATTTTGAACGTTACAGTTGTCAGCACTGTAGAGCCGGCAGTTGTTCGTAACGTCGCACAATTGTTGTGAACGCATTGCCATTTAGTAATCATGGATCGTTGGACTGGTGCGGAACGTGCAGTAGCTGTGCGAGCGTTTTATAAAAATGGTGCCGCGCAGAGAATATTTCGACAGCACTACCAGCTTGGACGTCATGGACGGTCTCCCATCTGCGCATGCGATTACAACGTGGGTGCGTAATTTTGAAGAAACAGCGACCACTACATAGCGACAAGGTCACAATATGATGTGCTGTCTCATGTCATGGTGTTATCGGTCCTGCACCCGAAGATGGTAGTGCAGCGACAGTAACATCCGCTCGATATGTTGAAATGTTTCAAACATTCTTTACACCGAGACTGTACGAGCTTAATCTTAACATGGAAAACATGTGGTTTCAGCAGGACGGAGCACGTCACTCATTGTTCGACATTCGATGGCAGCAGTTCGTCAATTGTTTGGAAGACGCATTATTTCACGTAACGGTGACATTGAATGGCCTGCGAGATCCCCTGATCTTAGTGTGTGCAACTTCTTCCTGCATCTTAAAGGCAAGGTGTACCGTACACGAACTGCAACAATCCATGAACTGAAGAAGAACATTCAACAAGAAATCACTGCCATTCCCCAAGATTTGCTACACCGCGCATTCCAGAGTTTTCATAACAGGCTGTTACAGTGTGAACGCCGAATGGGAGGACATCTTTCCGATGTCATCTTTAAAAAGTAAAGAGACACTTTTGGACATCTTAATTGGAAAAACAAATGGCATGATGCATACACGCACTTTCGTTAATAAATTACTAGTTTTATGAATTTATTCGTGGAAATTACGTTATTTCAAAATTTCTCGTTCCCCTGCGCCACCCTGTATATGAATCAATTAGAAATTAGACAAACAACGAAGACCTGACACGATCTAACAATATGTTATTAAAATCATGAACAATATGATCCCGAATTCTCAACTGAATGTCCGGATATTGACGTAAAAGTTAAAGGTACATAAACTAAAAGAGCAGACTGTATTCATTAGTTTAAAATTTAATGAACAGAATTCCCATGCAATAACGATGTTGAAAAATATGTAGGTTTCTTTGCAATAATATAACTACATCACGTGACAGAGTTGCAGTCGGCCAGTAAAAATATTCCAAGTTAATATGTACTGGAACCGTGACTGACTACAATTTAACTACAGATGTTGTTCATCCGTGCTTATATGTACATACATATATCTCTTGCAGATCCTCATACATCACAGCCCAGAAAGTGCGGAAGTTTACTAATACGTAAACCTTAGAATTTACACAAGCAGGATATTCACTAGAAACTCATATTTATTTACACGAATTAGCAATAATATATATATATATATATGTATATATACATATAAAAATACATTTATATCATCTGTTAAGTAAGAATCACTTAATTCACTCATCACTTAATTACTATGATATCGTACTTTTGCATCAGTAATAACACCGTTAAAATTGTGATGATGCACGAAAATATAAAAATATCAGTAGACCGTATTTTTCCAGGGTTTTCTAAAATTGTAATGGTATCTATTGCTTCCATAAATGATTAAAAAAACAATCTTCATAGTTAATTTTGTATTAATCAGATCCACCGTCTAAATTTCTATTGTGGTCTGTAGGTTGTTAAACGATTTGACGTCGTGTACCATAAAAGTGAATACTATTCGCGGTTTCATTCATAGTCGCTTTTTTGCCGAGATTAATTTTGTTGCGAATTCATTACTGAATTGTTGTTCAACCGTTTGGAAAAACGTTATGGCAGCTGAAATGCGAGTGAGGGAGGCACCGGAGCATTACCTAACAATTATGACGTTATAACGTTGTAAATAATTCCATTAGATTGTGGAAGGCATGATGTGGAAAAAAAGCGAGTTGATTTATTTGTTATTATGCATACAGGCTTTATGAGACCAAATAAAATTAACTATATGATAAACATAGGTTGCTTCAAAAGTAATATCTAAATATTCTTTGGGAAAAGAACCTTGAAATTTCATACCACAAATCAAGAAATCTAATTCAAAAATTATACCTATAGTTGCTGTTATTAACCTTACTACATTTTATATCACATCGACTTACAAACGCTCTGGCGCTTTGTGTACAAATACTTCTCATACGAAAAACATTTGTAGTGATGTTTCTTGCTTCTAATGATGCTCTTATGAACACGATATTCCTTTATCTTTAGTACTCTGGAATAGTGTATAGTATATCAATACGTATATGAATCTCTTTGGTGTTTGTTTCTGTACCGAATGTCCAAATTAAGATTATTTTATAGCTGCTTTATTTTACTAAACGAAAAAATTTTTAAAGTTTGAAATAAAATTCATTCCTATTTTGCATGACCAGAAAGTGTTTCGCAATATATCGATGTAGAGTTCTATAGTACATGACATTGTAACTCACCTTTGTTAAGCTATTCCTATAGGTAAATCCATTTGTTTTCGAGAGAAAATATTTTCGTTTAAATCTTATGATTAGAACGATATGAATAATGTGATGTAACTAGAGATGTATCCTCTTGCCGGCACACAGTAACGTGGTCGGTACTAGTTGGGATGGCTTCGCACGGGATGATCTTATTTATAGTTAACACATGGGCTGAAAAGTCCCGGGCCTAACACATAGATGACGCTAGTTTTATTGCAGATATTCTATTCGTTAGTTTGTGAGTTATTGTGCTAAGAGTCACGCTACTTTTGCTATTTTCAAAACAATGGATCAAAAACAATTTCGTGTTTTAATTTTACACTGCTTCTTGATGGGAAAAATACCGTTCAAGCGAAGCAATGGCTTGAAAAGTGTTATGGGGACTCCGCTCCATCAGAAACAACAATAAAACGTTGGTTTGCTGACTTCAAACGTGGTCGTACAGACACCGATGATGCAGAACGCAGTGGACGTCCAAATGAGGCGGTAACACCAGAAAACATCAAAAAATCCACAAAATCGTTTTGAATGATCGAAAAGTGAAGTTGCGTGAGTTAGCTGACATCGTAAAGATATCAAAAGAACGTATTGGCTTTATATTGCATGAGCATTTGACTATGAGAAAGCTCTGTTCAAAGTGGGTGCCGCGTTTGCTCACTGTTGACCAAAAACAAGAACGTGTTGATGATTCTGAGCAGTGTTTGGCCATGTTTAAACGTAACAAACCGGAATTTTTGCGTCGATATGTGACAACGGATGAAACATGGATCCATCACTTCACTCCGGAATCAAAACGATCGTCATCTGAGTGGACAGCAACTGGTGAACCTCGTCCAAAGCGCCCGAAAGCACAACAATCGGCTGGAAAGGTTATGGCCTCGGTATTTTGGGATGTGCGTGGTGTAATATTCATCGACTATCTTGAGAAAGGAAATACCATAAACAGTTAATATTATATAGCGTTATTGGAGCTTTTGAAGGCCTAAATTGCAAAGAAACGACCGCATATGGCAAAGAAAAAAAATTTGTTTCATCAAGACAACGCACCGTGTCACAAGTCAATCAAAACAGTAGCATAACTACATGAATTGAACTTCGAATTGCTCCCACATCCACCGTATTCGCCAGATTTGGCTCCCAGCGACTACTGGCTGTTCGCAGACCTCAAAAAAATGCTCGCCGGTAAGAAATTTCGCGCGAATGAAGAGGTTATCGCTGAAACTGAGGCCTATTTTGAGGCAAAAGATAAATCGTTCTACAAAAGTGGTATTGAAATGTTAGAGCGGCTCTAGAATGATTGCGTTGCTCTTGATGGAGACTACGTTGATGAATAAAGCTAATTTTGAACCAAAAAAACCGTCTTTTCTTTGTTAGACCCGCGACTTTTCAGCCCATGTGTTATATATATAGCAATTTATGTATACTATATATGTTTAAAATTCGCGTACTCCTTGTACGCACTCCAATCAAAACAAACAAAGTTAGATACATAATACCCGCCGGCCGTGTTATATATCCAAACCGTTACACTACGACACATCTCGAGCTGTAACATCTAAACTAAAATAATTATTGGAAAGTTATGGCTTGCGCAGGTTAATATATTTCCAGTTACTTTGTTACTTGTTACCGATTTCAGTACATACTTCTTGTGTTACAGACATGTAGTTATTGGAGCCTACATTTGGAAACATTTAAATATAAATAGCCTCTTTCAAATGGGACACCTTAAATCGTGTAGGATATTGGATGTGAAATTAGATTCTTTTTCTATTAATATGCTAATTTGTTCTTTAAGTTTACCCAGGGTAAACTGTAAGATCATAACATTAGATATCATAGTCTTAATAAACAAAACGAGCAAACAGGAAAACACGTTGCTACAAAATCCTCGTATCTTCGTTTTCTATAAATCGTTCTTGCTAAACTAATACACTGTTACTACTTTACCTATACATTAGAAAGTTTCTGGTCCATACTTTAACTTACTATCAAATCTTACTCGGTAACTAGAAGGTACAAATAAGAAGCTAGTGAAACCTGCACACTTTATTATAATATTATGCATTTGCTAGTACTTTTTAAACCTTAACATTTGCATAAATCACTTTGTTTTCTCGTGTAAAACGTAATGGACTCTTTAAACATACATACGAAATTTCAAAAAAAAAAGAGAGAATTTATTCCTCCATTTACGTTGTCACTGGAGGTAATTTGGTGCGATCGCACTCACAGTGACTACGGCAAAAACGAAAGAGCTACGACAAAAACAAAATTGAATAATAGCTTTACCATGTACCATTCGAAAGAAATTACATGTTATTGCCAATTTTCCACCCATAGATCGTTCAAAAATGTTGTCCTACCTACATAAGCTTCATGACAATGAGGAACAAAACGAACGGAGGAATTTTACGTATTACATATTCCAACAATCAGCAGATTCGCTTATCAGGGTGTTTAAGAAATAATTCAATCACATCACCTAGAAATTACACCATTAATCTTAACAACACAAAAAGGAATGTAAAAATTCACTTCATAAAATAATTGCTGAGCACAAACAGTAGTGTTAACGAGAAATTTATAATAAAATTAAGTAAGTGGTGATTCGCTTTATAAATCAGTTCTAGTAATGAAATGAAGTTTGTGTTTTAGTATTCCTTTGCTTGGTGCTTTTGTTGTATGTTATGCTGTAATAGCATACATATACAAACAAAAAGCATAGAGAAGATTCAGCCTTTGGAAATTCTACCAAAAACTAGAATACTTACACCAACTTCGAAGCATCATTGGAAAAATTGGGGTATTAGAAGAAAGTAGTAACAGATAAGTAGTGTGGGCACTGCGAAGATTGGACCGGTATATGATACCCTTTTAGCAACATTTTCAGCATGCAGATTAGACACACATAATAGATAACCATAGATACCTTATAATGTGTTGCTCATAGCGTTAGCACTGTAAACAATCGGTCAATAGCGTCTGTTTTGAAAAACGGTTTAGCAAATGTTACAGTAGCCAGGTCGTCAGTCAGCTATTGCTCATCGAACCTAACACATGGGCTGAAAAGTCCCGGGCCTAACAGAGAAACAGGTCTTTTTTGGTTCAAAATTAGCTTTATTCATCAACGTAATCTCCATCAAGAGCAACGCAATCATTCCAGCGCCGCTCTAACATTTCAATACCACTTTTCTAGAACGACTTATATTTTGCCTCAAAATAGACTTCAGTTTCAGCGATAACCTCTTCATTCGTGCGAAATTTCTTACCGGCGAGCATTTTCTTGAGGTCTGCGAACAGCCAGTAGTCGCTGGGAGCCAAATCTGGCGAATACGGTGGATGTGGGAGCAATTGGAAGTTCAATTCATGTAGTTTTGCCATTGTTTTGATTGACTTGTGACACGGTGCGTTTTCTTGACGAAACAAAATTTTTTTCTTTGCCATATGTGGTCGTTTCTTTGCAATTTCGGCCTTCAAACGCTCCAATAACGCTATATAATATTCACTGTTGATGGTATTTCCTTTCTCAAGATAGTCGATGAATATTACACCACGCACATCCCAAAATACCGAGGCCATAACCTTTCCGGCCGATTGTTGTGCTTTCGGGCGCTTTGGACGAGGTTCACCAGTTGCTATCGACACAGATGATGATCGTTTTGATTCCGGAGTGAAGTGATGGATCCATGTTTCATCCATTGTCACATATCGACGCAAAAATTCCGGTTTGTTACGTTTAAACATGGCCAAACACTGCTCAGAATCATCTACTAACCTTAGTAACTGAGAGAAAGGTGACTGCAATAAAACTAGCGTCATCTATGTGTTAGGCCCGGGACTATTCAGCTCATGTGTTATACAGTCATAGCAACACCAATAGAGAGATTACTCCAACTCTCGCCGTACAGGAAATTGGTGACTCAGATGTATATTTGATTCGCCCGAACATGCATTGTTGTTGACAGACGCGAGACTCGAATATAGGACACCTGAGTTGCCAAATCAGATGGAGGTTTTCTCATTATTGGACCAGTTAGCTGTTAAATAATATTAATTATTATGAATTTTTTTAAATTATAAATATTTTTTTGTAAAAGGTCATTTTCACTTCCATTTGCTTTTCTGTATAGCTTAGTATTGGCTTCAATACATAAGCCTGTGTGAAATTGCAGAAATTTTATTGACCGCATCTCGGAAATTACTGCTTAGAATATTACAACCACTTATTAAATAAGATGAGAAGTAACTCTTATGTCTCTTCTGATTGAAAGAGCACATAGATTTTCTTCGATTATTCAATTTAACGTGTATGTATGGGAACACATCTGTTGCATAATAAATTTCCAAGAACTAATAATGAGCGCATGATAACTTTCCGAGAGATGGCAATATCGAGATCGAATTGATGACTAGTGTTACTGTAATTGTTCTCGGAGAGTCGATAATAGGTGGAGCGTATCTCTTATAATACATGTATATCTGTCCGGCAGTGCATATTAATCTCGGGACACATGGGAAACGACTATTACCATCGCACTTACGAATCCAACAGTGGCATAAACATGCAGTTTTACTAACGGGATAACGGCGTTTCCGAGTAGATTGAAGCTACTATACGACAATTACATCGTCAATATCCATCTGGATGGAACAAACCAGCATCAGATGGCGAACCGTAGAAAAATCGCGCCGATATCGTTTTCCCTCGCTAGATGGCTCTTATAAACAATGCGACGTACAATGCTGCCGCCAGTCTAATAGACGCGAGAGTATTGTATATGTACGTGTAATCTTCGTCATAAATTGGAAATGCCATCTATAATTGGAGTTGTATACTGCACGCGCACGTCATAATTTATCTATACGGAAGGGTTTATTGGTGTTTAGTTAATGGCAGGGGGAAATTATTAAGCTTCATTTAGGTTTATACGCAGCATTGTCAGCTAATTACTAGGTACTACTCAAATGTCCGCAACAGATAATTTGCTTTATTAATACTTTTATGTAAGTAATAGTGTCTTCCACATACACGAGGGCGACCGAAGATGTTTCCGGAATCGGCAAAGATGGCGCACGAAGGTTGGGATTGATTGGTCGGCAAGGGTAACCTTTTTATGGCAACTGTCAAAATTTCGTCTACTGTCAATAGTTGTTTAAGAGCATGTTTTGTGTAGCAAGTCAGTTTCGCAAAAATGGATAAAATCGAATTTCGTGCAGTGATAAAACACATCCGGATAGTTGGGAAAACGGCCACGGAAATTCGAAATATTTCGGCGTTTCTCTTTAATAGCGTCCTGCAATTTAAAAATCAATTGTACGTGGTACGCCCTGTATAGCTCTGTGCCTTTTGCAAATAGTCAGTAGGGACGACGGCACGACCTTAAATTTGCGTCGAGGAGGAGAACCGTGGTGTTTGCACTCTCTTCTTTGCTCTTTGGCCTCGGGATCATAGTGGTGCCCATGACTCATCCATGGTCATATACTGACTATGGGAGCTCTCTTTGTTTGCTTGTTGCCTTTCCAAAAGACGCGATAGTTAACATTCGGGGCACCCATCTTGCACTCATCTTTTTCATATCTAATTCTTTAGTCAATATGTTGTACACCACATGATATGATAAGCCAGTATCTTCCACAATGTCCCTGATGCGTATTTGTCGGTCTTGCAGTACGGTATCGTGTACCTTTTTAATGTTTTTGTCTATTGTTACCGTTATGCAGAGAACCACCGGCACGTTGGTTTCTACAGGATGTTCTTCCGCATTTAAAATTGCAACACCAGCGTTTGGCTGTATCATAAGAAGTTGCAGACTCACCAATAGTTGCCATAATGTCTTTATGAATTCAAGTTGGCGTCATGCTCTTTTTCTAGAAGCATTTGATTACGGATCTTTGTTCTATAGGATCCATTTCTATGAATAATCACGATATACAATTTAAGAATTAGTAATAGCACAACGACACCTTCGGATACAAACTTGACGTTATGTAGATATAACCCACAAATGTCAGTTAACTAAATGTAAAAAATATTAATCAAACAACCATTTAGAAGGTGAAGGGTAGGGCATGATGTATACTGATGTTAAAGACTTTATTGTTTTTCAAAATATTCTCCATCCTTGAATCAAATCTGGAAGCAGTAAATTCACTCGGTTGTTGGTACCATTAACATTGCATTTTTTAAGGCGTCAACTGCTTCTTCTCACGCCCGGAACCTTTGACTACGCACTCCATACTTGATTTTCGGAAAGGAAAAGGAACCGTTGAGACTTAGGTCCATACTGTACGAAGGATGGTCTAGCAGTTGGAGATTTCGTTGCATTAGAAATTCAATTGTTCCAATGGGTAATATACGAATTAAAATATTCGGGAAATAGTTACTATAAACGTTCAAATTTTATCCTTGAGCAAATACGATTGCCAAAGAAACTAATGTTTACGTAATATAAATGAAACTGTATCGTCGATCGATGAAAGAAACAGTAAAACAATAATCACGCGATTCTCAACATAGAAAAGAAAACTAAAATTAGCAGTCCTCCCCTCAGGAAGTTATCTCAAGCTTTTCACTACACAATTACTCTTTGAGTTCCTTTTTAAAGCGATAAGAAAGATTTGTCTATTGTAAAAGTCGCTCACATTTAATTAATCAGCGTACCTGCACGCATAAAGACGAATTCAGTGTAATCCGTCAAAAGTGTCAGGGGGAAAATTGCTAATTATTTTCTTTTCTATAACGTTTAAAGCGAAAATCCGATTTTGAAGTGATTAGCACAGAAACTAAGCCGATTTAATTAAAGAGAAAAACATGTCGTTGATTAGTTAATTGTTTAGAAGTGGCGAGATACGCCGCAAAACGCCCACCAGTGCGAAAAGTATAATTCCGAATATTTAAATGTTCGTTTTTTTTCCGGTTCCAACCTACCGGCTGCGAGCGTGATTTATCAACGTGCTTTTACAAAGACGTATTGTATGAATAATTGAATGTTGTAAGTACGCGAATTGTGCCGGAAAAGAAGCGTACAATCTAAGCAGCTTTATTTTTGCAGAGATTCTCGGAACATAAATGGATCTTTAAATAAAACACTCCCACAAAGGCTGTAATTAAAATTTAAACCGTCTAAATAACGTTCGCAAAAATAACTGAAGAAGGTGTTTACGTGATAAAGTTTAATTACTGTTTTACGTTACTAAGAATTGTTTAGACTAAAAAATCTTTGACGCCTAATTAGACGCAATATATATCATTAAAATAACTGCACAATATTAATTTTATTCACGGAATAGGAATATTTAACGTTATGTCATTATAAGCCACGGAATTCTAACAGTTCTTTAGCTCTGATTGTGTAGATCTGCATACGCCTCCATACATATTTCTGGATAAGATCTTTTAGCAGTTTATGCTATTGCTAGAATAACCTTCGTCTATTTTTAGAAAACTGAATAAAATACAATATACTTTATTGCGACAAACAGACTGTTAATTGTAAACCTCTGCAAAATCTAAACTGGTATTGCTACATACAGTAGCTGCCAAAACAATTTTCTTCTTTCAAACACGTTAAAATGTTAAAACATGCACAAGTGTTAAAGCAGAAATGTAAGTAAATAAAATTGTATATCTGTTAATAGAGTGAAAGTACATTTTACATATTTTTAATATAAGAACATAACGCTTTAACATTTTCGAACAAAAAAATATACACCCAGAGTCTTGGTGCCACATCCTGATGAAGTTGCCGAAGAAAAGTCAGATATATAAAGCTCAAATGCAATTACAATTGTAATTATGTTGAGAAAATAAGAATCATATTGATATATAACTTATAAATGTATGTCGTAGCTTATTTCGTTTCTTTTATATAACTCTCACAGGTTATGTGTCGCACCGTTATTAATATTTGTCAAATCTTCTCTCTGGAATTTTAAGTAATTTTTCAATTATGGTTTTCGCAACAACCCACAAAACCTACATGGTTGGGGCCTATTTTAAAAAAGATGTGGTAATTAATGGAATTTTGGCAATATATGGCAGAGTTTACGTTTGAACAACTTTCGTCGGCACTTTCCAGATTTAGCAATAATAGAACAGGATTTTTATGTGTCTTGCACATAACACATGGGCTGAAAAATTCCGGACCTAACACATAGATGACGCTAGTTTTATTGCAGTCACCTTTCTCTTAGTTAGTACTAAGCTTCAAAAGGCAGCTGCTAAAATTTCATGATATTCTATTCATTAGTTTGTGAATTATTGTGCTAAGAGTCACGCTACTTTTGTTATTTTCAAAACAATGGATCAAAAACAATTTCGTGTTTTAATTTTACATTGCTTCTTGGTGGGAAAAAATACCGTTCAAGCGAAGCAATGGCTTGAAAAGTGTTATGGGGACTCCGCTCCATCAGAAACAACAATAAAACGTTGATTTGCTGACTTCAAACGTGGTCGTAGAGACACCGATGAAGCAGAACGCAGTGAACGTCCAAATGAGGCGGTAACACCAGAAAACATCAAAAAAATCCACAAAATCGTTTCGAATGATCGAAAAGTGAAGTTGCGTGAGTTAGCTGACATCGTAAAGATATCAAAAGAACGTATTGGTTTTATATTGCATGAGCATTTGACTATGAGAAAGCTCTGTTCAAAGTGGGTGCCGCGTTTGCTCACTGTTGACCAAAAACAAGAACGTGTTGATGATTCTGAACAGTGTTTGGCCATGTTTAAACGTAACAAACCGGAATTTTTGCGTCGATATGTGACAATGGATGAAACATGGATCCATCACTTCACTCCGGAATCAAAACGATCGTCATCTTAGTGGACAGCAACTGGTGAACCTCGTCCAAAGCGCCCGAAAGCACAACAATCGGCTGGAAAGGTTATGGCCTCGCTATTTTGGGATGTGCGTGGTGTAATATTCATCGACTATCTTGAGAAAGGAAATACCATCAACAGTGAATATTATATAGCGTTATTGGAGCGTTTGAAGGCCGAAATTGCAAAGAAACAACCGCATATGGCAAAGAAAAAAAATTGTTTCATCAAGACAACGCACCGTGTCACAAGTCAAACAAAACAATGGCAAAACTACATGAATTGATCTTCGAATTGCTCCCACATCCACCGTATTCGCCAGATTTGGCTCCCAGCGACTACTGGCTGTTCGCAGACCTCAAAAAAATGCTCGCCGGTAAGAAATTTCGCACGAATGAAGAGGTTATCACTGGAATTGAGGCCAATTTTGAGGCAAAAGATAAATCGTTCTACAAAAGTGGTATTGAAATGTTAGAGCGGCGCTGGAATGATTGCGTTGCTCTTGATGGAGATTACGTTGATGAATAAAGCTAATTTTGAATCAAAAAAACCGTGTTTTCTTTGTTAGGCCCGGGCCTTTCAGCCTAAGTTTTCAAATAAGTGACCTAATATTTTTAACAAAAAACCATCAAGTATTTCCGATATTTTTTCCATATCTGATTTGTTGCTCTTAAGGAAATAAATTGACGGAAAAAAACCGCATATTTATGTACGTGCCTATGTATTAAAATAAATAATATCGCTATTGTGCGTAACACAAAAAGACCTCCTCGCCATCGTCCAGATATGCAATAAGCGTCCATCGGCCCGGAAAATTCTTTTATGGTGAGCTTTGAATTTTTCCTCACTTGCGCGAAATCAATTCTGCCCCACCACTAACGCATCGCCTACTCGCTTTCCGGAGCTCGCCGATAAGCCCGAGAAGAAAATTACGGGTAAATCAATTTCGTCGTTCGGCAATTTCGTTTATTCGCGAAGAAGAGCCTAAAAGAGCTGACACTTCAAACGCGCTCCTCATACACTCGTCTGAAAGCGCCCGCGGTCGATCCTGGCGAATTTGCGGCAAAAAAGGGTTCAGATAGCGAACGAATCCGTCCATCTAGTAGATGGTACAGGATAAAGTTGTAAAAAATTACTGATCTTGTTTACATGGGACATGAGATCTTCTTAAAGCTGCTAGCGGATGAAATTCCAATCTTAAATGAATTTATGATGCTGTCTAAAATAACCACACCTTAACAAATGAAGTAGCAGTGAGAATACAACATTTCTCGTCATCCGATTTCTTTAGAAAAAAATTCAAGGAATAATTGTTATTCAAACGCATTTATATAGAGCCCCTGTCCAATTTATTAGGGTCACTTGCTAAAATAGGGATTTTGTTAGAATATATAATGAAAACCGTATTGTACAAGCATAAGTTTATTCAGAACTGTTTATAGACACCATCACAACTACATAGCTAACATTTTGTAATGCCTTCTTTGGTTTTTATAATTGGTCTTGCTCTTTTTGGCATACTGTCTGTGCAAGCGTTAATGGTATGTCTAATTGTGTCATATTGTCACACATTCTCAATATTTCTTACTTACTGCTCTCTTGTAGTTTTACTTCTCGAATACACGCGTGACTTTAGAACACTCCACGCGTTCTCAATTGGATTGAGATCGGGAGAATTTGTCGGCCAAGGTAACACTAGCAGAGCGTGCGTTTCCAAAAAACTTTGGACCGATTTGGCCTTGCGGCATGGCGCCTTATCGTGCATGAATGTGTAAGGGTCTTCATTTGGATCTAAATGATTGATATATGGCATCAACGCATCCTCCAGTACAGAGTTATATAGGTGTTGATTCATGCTGCCTTGACAAAAGTACAGTAGTCATTAGAGACATCATTCGTACATATATACATATATTCTACGAACTACTGTGCCTTTCAATCTTGTTTCTACCCATCGTCTATACAGTACAGAATGATACATGAGGGGGATAATAATAGGTAGAAGGTCAGGGCAGGTCAGTGGCACTTTCCCAATTTCTTATAGACATATATATATATATATATATATATATATATATATATATAGATATTTAGTATAGTAAACCCTATTCTGAATTTTATACTTGTATTTGTAAATTATCGCATTGGAAACACACAAAAGCTTAAATTTATAAGGTGGCCCTAATAAAACGGACCAGGATTGCATTTCATAGAAAAATTTACATAAAAATACAAATAAGTAAATCCGCTGGATTTTAACAAAGTTTCACTGAGCACTCCAGTATAGATACACAATATATCACTAGAAGTTTCTCGTAGCCATAACCCTTTTCTGCATGATAGCTTTAATTGCAGTTTTATTCACTCTTCAAACCATAGTAATTAAAATCACACGCAGATTTTATCAAACAAAGAATTTAGATGTCTGCGAGCACCGTCAAGGGGCACATCACAGGCGGATGATTTAGGATGAACGGCGCTGGATGTAACCGCTGAATTCGATCGAGAGCATCTGCGTCAAATTTTATTAAGTGCCAACTATAAAACTTCGACTACAAGAAACGAAGTGCTCGGACAAAAGCAAAGAATTTGCGTATGTTATATCACCAGTGGAAATGATTGTATTCACGTATAAGCCATGTGGATTCTGCTGGATTTAATAGGATTTTTAGAAAGTAGTAATACCAAGAATAACAAGACAAAGAATTTCGGCTTTCGAATTGAAATCACGTCCTACTTGCATGAATCTGCCGACGTTTCTCTCTCAATTGCATGGTACCTCTTGTGGGCTGCTGCATGTCATATCTCTGTGAGAATAATTCTGCTCACAGTAGTGGCTTCACCCCGGACAGCTAAATTCTTTAAAAGAAAACAAATACCGCGGAAGTCTACAACAACAAATATGCAATTTCGTCAGGGATAACGTTGTTAGGAGAAAAATTCATATTCATGCAGGATAACGATCTGAAGTACAGAACTCTATTGTGTAAACAATTTTTATAAGCACATTAATAATAATGGCAGCACCACCTGAAGGCCCTGACTTGAAACTCAGAGATCTCTTGTAGAACGAACTCGACAACGGAATACAAAACCCCAAATCCAAGTAATATCTATGGAACATTCACATTAAGAAATTAATTGCCACGTATTGAACATGCTTCCACAAGTGATTATTTTGGCGACAAGAAAATCGTAGTTTAATTTATATAAACTAAATAAGCATAAATAGTAAGACAGCATCGAAAATTAACAAAACCAATAAGATGAAAGCGGATTAAATAAAGCATGTACCATGCCCTCCATACATACGTCGAATGTCTACCAAATTACGATAATTTAGCTTAGAAAAAAAAAGCTTAACAAAAAAAATTCAGTTGCTAAAACAAATTGATATAAAAGAGAAGTCAACAAAACACACCCATCTTGTGTGCCTCTCTCTAAAGACGTCAAACCGTATTTATCGGGACGAGTAGAGAAGCAGTTTATCCCCACTGCAAATCCAATACAACTAACTACCACCAAGGCGTTCTTGATCTTCGGACGTATTTGCTAAATTACCTTAGTCTACGTTGCGAATCCATAGTTGCCGACGAAGCCGTCTCGATCACCTGGAGCAGTGTAGTCGAATTATCAACTCTTCGACGAAGTTTCGCGACACAATCGAACATCGAAATTATCACAGTCGAACATTTCGGAAATCATATTCGATAATATAGACCACGTCATGATAGCATTGAGATTCCTCACTACTCCGACGAAGGTATTTTTAATATTCAACACCTTGATCTTTTATGCGTATAATTTGTTTGACAAATGTAAATGCTTTAGCCGCGAATGCATACGTATATGGACAAATACAGCGTAGATATTAAACTAACATCCAGATTAATACTAATATTAATATGAATATCAATACTAAACCACCGTTGGCATTAGTAATGATAAAATTACAATTTTCTTGCAATTTCCGACGTAATTAAATTCCGAAAAAATATCGGTGTCGGAGGGGACTTGAACGCACCAACATTTCTACATCTCCGTTGTAGCGTGCTAAACCCTTGCGCCACGAGGCCATGAATTTAAGTCGCCTTAAATCCCCCTAGATGTCACGATGCCAGTTGATATATTGTAATATCTCACGGACACTATATTAATAAACAGTTAAACTAACATCCATTAGTAGCCTTAGTAATGATAAAATTGCAAGGGAATTGTAATTATATCGGCATAAATATCATATAAATATGTTTATTTCTGTAAAATAAAATGTAACAATTGTTTTTATTGATGATGAATTATTTTAATTGGTTCCCTTATATTTCTGTAACTTTTTCTTAATACTTAACCCCACGTTTGTAAAATTAATTGACTTGGCTAAATGGATTATTACTTCTGGCACGTCATACTATGACTATAAGATCTGGTTACTAGGTTTACTTGTGATTAAGTTAGGTTTTGAAGGCGTTCAGCTAGCTAAAAATATAAGTAGTTTAAAAACGCCTTACCTTTGAAATCCCTTTAGCAAAAAAAAATCTTTCTTATTTTGCATTGGATAATATGTTATTTAACAAGGATCGAAAATGCACTGTTCATATGCTGAATGTATGCAGTTAATAGAAATCTTCAACGACATCTTCAAAACTAAAAACAATTTTGTGGTACATGTAACTTTAATCATTCTGGTGTACGGCAGTGCATGCTTAATACGAAATAGGTTTGCTCAAAAGCACAAATTCCACTTATTACCAGCAATGTACTTTCAAGGCATCAATAAGGAATCTTACTACTACCATCTGCAAAATGTAACACACAAAGACTTTAGTTTTCATAGGTTTCGCAGTGAAATACATGTATAAAACAGAACCTAAGAGAATGGTTGTAATGCGTAAGATACAACATTTATGGGAGATAAATGAGATTTTGAACGTAGAAATGTGTATGTCGAAATTTTGGTAATGTTGGGCGTTGAGTCCGTTGACGGATGACATGTTGATACATACCTCAAAACGTTAACGTAAATTTTTAATCAGTTTCTGTTTAAAAGTGTTACTGCATTTACGAACGTACACTAGGGTGACAGAATAAAATAGACACCAGGTAAAGCGGTATAAATATGTAAACAGCTAAATTCTAAGAACGAATTAAGAACTTTCTCTTGTCATTAGGGTAGGGGTAGATGTATCGGAAGGAATTCGTCATAGTTTACTATCGTTACAACTATGCCTCGCCTACAAAGTCGAGTGATATTAGCGACTTCACACGGGGTCGCATCGTTGGCCAGAGTGAAATAAGTAAATTCTTATATCTTCCGTTGTCCACAGTTAACCGTGTGATTACACAATTTAAACGCAAGGAAAAAACAACAGTGGAGCCGAGACCAGGTCGTACCGGACCTTCTGAAAGAAGTAAAACGGTGCTTGTGCGCGAAGTGTTAAGAGAACCGGGAAAAAGTACAGCCGAGCTTGCGGCAACTTCACAGAAAAGTCAGTACACCGTTCTGCGATACCTCCACAGTGTGGGGATGTATAAAAGGGTGGCAAAGAAAAAACCTCTCCTTACGGCGTTTCAAAAACGGCGCCGAATGGCTTGGGCAATCGAAACGAAGCCCGAAGAGTTTTGGCGGTCTGTCATTTTTTCAGACGAAAGCAGATACCGCTAATTCAGTGATAGCGGTCGTACGTGGGTATGGAGACGTTCGTCACGGCAACTGGACGACAAATTTTTGCATAAGACGGTGAAATACGGCGGTGTGAACATCATGGGGCGCGGTATGGTATGGTGGAAGATCGCAATTAGTAATCCGCGACGGAAATACAAATGCGGCAAAATATATCCAAATATTAACAGAAGGATTACTACCGATATTCGACAACGCCATTTTATCTAAAGAAGACGCCACTTTTATGGAGGATGGAGCACCCTGCCACAAAGCAAGATAGAGAATGTTTGACACATAATCCCGACAAATATGGCGAAACGACCCCGAAAACCCAGCAATAAGGAAGAACTCGTGTCACACATGTCGGAATTGTCTCTCCCGAGAAGAATTCGTTATTTTTTCGAGTTAATTATAATATTTCAAGGAACAGGGGATTCGGATTTTACCATGGCCAGGCCAATCACCAGTCATGAATCCGATAGAGAATGTTTGGCACATAATCCAGACAAATATGGCGAAACGACCCCGGAAACCCAGCAATAAGGAAGAACTCGTGGCAGCTGTTAAGGAAGAGTAGTTAAATATTCCAGAAGACACCATTAATCGTTTAATAGATTCTATGCCGGGACGACTCGCAGCACTTCACGCAAGTAAAGGTGGATCGACAAAATATTAGTCTAATTTAAAAATTTTAAAATATTTTCTATATATAACGAGAATAGTATATTTTTTTTAATTAGTAGGTGTCTGTTTTATTCTGCCACCCTAGTGTATATGGCAACAGCCATAATAATTTTCCTCCAATTCTACATAATTTAACGTCCTTACAGGATCGATAGCAATTAATTTCTCATTAGCTTTACAAATTTAATATATTGAATTTCATGAATATGTACGTACGTGCACAATTTTAGTAATCGTTAAAATAAACTAATATTCGAAATGCACACTGCAATCTACCCGAGTTTGATTGACTTTATAATCGATCACAAATACGCTATGTAAGTCAACACTTCTATTAGTAATAAATTGGCTATAAAATATGAACTCATTTATCGCCATATGGTTCGCGACTGAGTTAGTTATTCTGAAATTGCTGTCGTTAATTCGTTCAAGTGAGTCAGGAAACTGATTAACGAAAGTTATAAATGCTTTCTTTAATTAAATGGATTTTATTCACCGTAAAACTTCTATCGTCAATGTAAACTTTCATTTTAGTTAGAAACCAATATATAATGTGAAACATTTTCAAGAAATTGTTAATCTCATGCTCATCATCATAGCTCTCCGTTATCTGATATATTAATACTACCGGGATACTAAAGACAATAACAATTCTATCATTATCGTACCGAAACGCATATAATGAGAAAGAAATTACAAGGAAGAATTTTAGAGAACAAGTTTACAAGCTAAATTCTAGTAAAGTAAATAATGTTGAAAGAAATGGCCTAAGAAGCTTACGTATATAGAGATGCAGTGATGTAACTGTTGAAGATATGCGTTTATCAAGCGGCTCCCAGATAACAGGCAATCATTTTTTTCTAAAAAACCGAAATTTAAGTACTGAAAAAAAAAGCTTTCAAATAAATTAATATCATATTTTGGGAAAGAAAATTTATCGCTGAGTAGAATCATGCACGTCGATTCTGGAAGCGCATCTTTCATATCAATGTGAAATATTTCATCTTTTGGTACATACAATTACAACGTCGCCACCCTCTACTACTCTCTACATATTCAAACAATTTTCTAGAGTTAACGAGATGTGTTCAAAGTTTCGACTTCTGTATATAAATCTTAAGCAGAGAATTTTGACACGTTTGTATGAGAATTTTGTGTAATGATCCTCAACAACACAAGCTAACGCTTCGTCAAACTTTTATTTAACATTCAACTCCATTGTGTTTGCCAAATATGTAAACAGATGAAGAATTTCTGCTATGTTAAACTTCAACCTAGTTTCTTTCATTTTCAATTTTACCCTATTAGTTAGTAAATATTATTGTCGTTCCGTATTTATCCATTTCTGTTGATATTCTACAATACATTGCGGTCAAAAAGTAACGTGTGAATTTAATAGGTTATAGACTATTGAGTGTTGAACATTCAAATCGAGGGTATTACGTGTTGCAGTATGCACAAATTTAAAAACCAATATCTTGTTTCAATTCCTCTTCGCACAAGTTCCTAGGTCTGGGAGACAGCAAATCTTCTATAACTTTCATGGTTTTTTCATTGATATTCTCTAAAGCATTGAACTTCAAATTGCTCCCACATCCACGGTATTCGCCAGATTTGGCTCCCAGCGACTACTGGCTGTTCGCAGACCTCAAAAAAATGCTCGCCGGTAAGAAATTTCGCACGAATGAAGAGGTTATCGCTGAAACTGAGGCCTATTTTGAGGCAAAAGATAAATCGTTCTACAAAAGTGGTATTGAAATGTTAGAGCGGCGCTGGAATGATTGCGTTGCTCTTGATGGAGATTACGTTGATGAATAAAGCTAATGTTGAACCAAAAAAACCGTGTTTTCTTTGTTAGGCCCGGGACTTTTCAGCCCATGTGTTAAGATGCAATAAGACCAGTATCCGTGTACACCCCTTCTTTCCGTTTACCTTATCTTTCCTCTTCCTATTTCCATTCATAATCTGTTTCTTCTTAGCCTCCTCCTTCTTTCGTTTCCTTTTCTCCTTGATCCCCTTCGCCTTTTTCCTTCCATTTCGTTTTTCCATCATTTTCCATTTCGGCCGTCTCCTTTTTTTTTTAATCTTTCCTTTATATATATCTCGTTTTCCATTATTTCCTTCTTCTACCCCATCTAGCTTTTCATGTACTTCTCCTTTCCCCCCTCTTCAGTTTCCCTTCCTTTCTTGTATCATATTCACTTTCTTCAATAATGTGCTTATACTTTAAAAGAATTTTGTTACAATCCTAATCAATGTCAGGTAGCAAATGACTATTCTGAGCATCTACACTAATTTAGTTTGCTATTTAAATTCTTTTCTTTTATTCGGAGATCAAAATCGCGTATCTTAATTTTTAAAAAAATTCTCAATTTTTCTTGTGTAAAACATAATTATATTGAACACTAGATTACATCTTGTATGCAGAAGAGGTTTTCCGAAATACAGGAAACTGAACATAAAACATTACCTGTTACTAGATTGTTTTAGAACTCACTACATGAATACCTTACTGTGTACTTAAAAATCATGCATCATCCTGTAGATGCTGTATTTTAGCAGCAGGGATATTCGTAGAAGTTATTGCATGCCTTGCCCTTAATGATCATAGTTTCCTATCTCCTTTCTTGGCAGTGAACCAAGGGCAATTAGGCGCGATAAACTTCAAATTAAGACACGTAATACAAGATTGTTTACGTCTCGCGTTTAATGTCTTATGTGTATACGTGTGCAAAATTTAGCGCTCTAAGTACCCACATACCTTGTCTTGTTTGCAGACTAAATTACCATCCGGAGAAGGGCGTTTACGATCTGCTAATTTCCAACGCTAGCTACGACCGAGACAACGGCAAATTCGAATGCAAAGTGAAGGCCGGCGGTTCCGGGGACAATTTACATTCGCAAAGCTACACGCTGACGGTTCTGACGGCGCCCCAACAGCCCATCGTGATGCCGGGCACTCACGTCACCGTCACCGAGGGAAAAACGCAGGATCTGACGTGTTCCAGTATCGGCGGATCACCCGATCCTATGGTACGCTGGTATAAGGAAGGTGAGTCGATGATAAGGGCGCCCTATTTGTATCGCGTCTGTATTAATTCACCGAAGGGAGTTTTCGTTAGATTGAAGGAGTCGTAGTATAAAAAAAGAGGTTCAGTGATGGAGGGATGTCTGCGCAAATGTCTGTTAAAGATCTATCTGCATAATTTAGTGATTTAGGAGCTCGGATCCTTCATGTTTTTTTAATGATAATGTATTTCGGAACATACTCCGTTTCGAAAAAGGAGAAAAAAGGAAGGGAAGGGAAATTTAATCTAAATTCAATCTAGAATGAAACAAACGCGTTATTGCAGAACACAATAAAATAAGCAACTTGAATTATTAATACATACACCTCGTCTATTTTCAATTTTTATCTACGTCATTGATTTACAGGTATAAATGACAATGGGAGCCCACGTGCTCTCGAAACGCTGCGTTCCGCATAATTAATAAATTTGTGTGAGTGGAGTTTACTGCTATACCTGTGAATTGTACATCCACACAGTCCTTGCAATCGTCATTTACGTCATTGATTTTTATCCGTATGAAGCAAATCGATACTTCTGAGTCAAACTAAAAGTCGTATAAACAGTTAATTTGAAAATAAATGGTATTAGTTATATATAAATAATAGGTATTGTAGCGCAAATTTTATTTTAACAAAACTTATTATCTTTTGATTTATTAATGTTTTAGAGCAACTATTTAATGAAAATTATATTTATTTGAATATCTAACATATAACCTGAAATATGTAGCTTATGAATGTTAAATAACAAATATGGACCAATATGTAAAGGATTAAAGTAGATTTGGGTCGAATTTCTATTTGTAATAAATGACACTTAGTGTATGTTTATATTTCGATTAAGTTATCTAACCACTGCCTTCACGTTCTATGTAACAAACAATCATTCTTATTAATAAAACAAGATGCATCGTTTCCTTTATTATTTAATGTACTCATCTAACAAAAGATGTCATGGAAGACTTCAATCATTTATTTCTTCTTCAGGACTTGAAGATTTGCTGGAATTGGCAATTATTATAGGCTCGATGTTCATCTCCACTACGTTTCTTTCCCGTTCATACCAATTTCTTACATAGTTCCCCCAGATGTTGGGTGTCTAATGTTCCAATACTTCATTCCACACATTCAGTGCATTCTCATCACGATAACCATCCCCACCAATATTTTTATTATAATATCCTTTTACCGAGGCCCAGATCAATTCGATTACATTAAAATGATATGGAGGAAGTCCCCATACTTCGTGACCATGCGATTTTATCATTTCCTCAATAACGTACTGTTTTTCAGATTTGTTCCGTTTAACTATATCTAATAATTCCACTTTAATTAAGTCACTTGAAACACTGTTATGATTTGTTAGCCAATCTGCAATATGGTGTTTCCTCGACAAAGTATTTGGGATTTTATTAGTCATAACGTTATAGTAAGGTGCATTATCGATCACAACAAGAGAATTCGGTGAAAAGTTTGCTTCGATACCCATTCTTCAAATGTTTTCCTATACATTCCTGAATGATAATCTGTAGCTACAGAATTTGACGCAAATATTAGGCTCGCACCATTAATAAAACTTTCAACAATCATCAAATGCTTGCCATCGTAACCCTCAGCTTTGCAAAGTCGTTTAATGGTATCATCTTCCCAACACCTAATCTTATTTAATCTAGAATACCACTAGTTTTGCAGAACTTGACTTGACGTTAGCCATATATTTTCTCAGAAGAATACCTTCATGTTTCTCAATTAATATTTACCTGTTGTTATTTACCTATATTTGAAGCCAAATTCCTTTAACAATGTACTCAACGATTGTTTCTCAGTTCAACACTGCCTTTGGTTTTAAGTTCATCCCTAAGGATTTGTAAAGTAACATGTTTCCCTAAAACAATATCTTCATGACAAAATCATAAACCAATTATATTGTTGTTGTTACTTTGTTGATACTTTAATAGTATGTCAGACTTTCACGACCGTTTGTCATAGTCGTAACGGTTATCGGATTCCGCCGTGTCACTAGGTTTTTGTCCTTGACGTTTCGCGAACAATTGCGGTTCGTATTTTCAAAGGTACTGTTTAACTGCTGTAGCATAGTGCAAATAAGAAGCGCTTTATAAAACTGTCGAATTTTACAACATGAATCTACCAAGTTCCTACAACCTTCTAGGTCATGTACATGTGTATGTATGTATAGACATACATCCACTGCAATCCGTATATTCTGGCCTTAACATTAGCAAACCACATTTTCTATCCTTTCTCTTCAAAAAGGAATTCCGTTTATGTTTTAATTCATTTTACACTATGTAAACTTAATTACATTATCGATAAGAATGACATTTTCTCTGTGAATAATTAATTTAATTAAACAACTTATGTATATTGTTATTCTGCTTTATCGAATGAATATTTAAATTGGTTATGGAATTAATACTGGAAATGGTGGTTAAATTTAAATCATTTTAAATTTCTCTAAATCTCCTCTACAAATCATCTAGGATGAATTTGCTTTAGATTTTGATAGTTTTTACATCTTTTCGAAATTTCCCACTCTCTTTGTCTTCAAGTATAAATCTACGATCTATACAAATACCATAATTTAGTCTACATGTCCATAATACCGTTAGCATTACCAATTCTTATTTCATAAGTAAGATATTTTTTCAGTTATTTTGTTATTTGTCTGCGCGTTACACGCAATTTGTCGAAATTCAACGAAATTTCAAGATTTAATTACGTACTTTACTCAATTACATAGTTAACTGATTTCTCCAACATATGCTAGCAAACAATTACCGGGTTTCACGAAATAGTCTTTTGAAAACTAAATTATATAGTCTATTTTTTTAGCACACATCCATATATATTCACAAATACACAGAGACTGTTATTATCTAATGATTTCTACTAGCTTTGTTATTATTGAGATTACAACGTCGAATAAATCAGAGGGTATATGCTGCGTTTCCCTTACTTAGAATGTTAAAAAGAGAAAAGCTAATATTTTTCCCAGATTCCTTTCTTAATTCACCAACCTGCAACCAAGGTAACAATATTTTTGGACACCAATTGTAATATATTGTTGGTTTCATTACTTTTATAGCTAATAAGATGGCATAGCGAACAGCATATGTTTGCTACAATGGATATTCATTAGATATATTTCCAATCCTTCTAGTGCCCCTCAGGGATGTAATCTGGGCTCTGTACTTCTTATCGCATATTTAAATAACTTACTTCTGGAACTCTACAGTAAGTACCATGCAGAAACAAATGATCTAAAAATATACATCTCAATTAACTCAATCCACCACATAGTACAATGCATAGTCAATTATTTGCAATTAATGGTTCGTCAAGATATCTTTAAATTCTCAAAGATAGGAGATTGTATCATATACAACCCTATTCAATATTATTTGTTGATTTGCAGATTATGTTATTGCACTACCAAAGTATCGATGGGTGCATAGAAACAATGTGTCTTTCTGCTTCAAAACTACTTGGATTTTTAATTCGAACGCCACCATACGTTCTAAAACACAATAAAGGCATAATACGTTTAATTAAATCATCTAGAATATGTATCTACAGTATAGTTTGCCATGTTATATCTACCAACATCAAATGTTTTTAAGGAGAGCATATACGCGTTGTAAATTGAACCTTCATCTCTCCAATGAAGATAACTATCCCTTAATGTGTCATCAAAAAGAAAGAGAGAAGAAATAATTTTGAACGTAATTTAAGTCACCTCAAAACGAAATTAAAATTAGGTTGTACGTTAGAAAACAATAATTAGCATTTAACCCCATTTGACTTGGAAAACGTATGACCAGACAGAAGTTTCTAGAACTTACATTAAAGACCTTCAATTTCCCGCCCGAAAGAAACAAGAATGTTACAGAAAAAACAACGGTGTTCTCCTTAGAAAATTATTTATTCTTTAGAAATTGTTCACCATAAATGGGCCAGCTGTTACGTTCTCCTGGTTTGAAGAACAACGCCGCTGTAGCCTGCTCGTAATTTCCTAAATTACTTGACCAATACTTACTTGTAGAGTATGTTCGCTTATTTACTAAAGGAGAGGTTGTACAGTGAAACTCAATGCGCATGCGCAAAAAAATATATTTAAAAATGAAATGGTTACACGGTTTCCACTCTTGCCTATGTACATGTACAATGTACGTAAGATATATAGATTTGCAATAATTGCAGTTATTCGAGCTCTCTTATACATGTAATGTACATTAGCATTTGTATATGTATTTTCATTGGTAGCAACATAAAGTAATGCCTCAGCATGTACGTTGCAACGCTATGTCTTAATTCTGTTTAAAAGGTTAAACTCTTATATGCTTCCGCTGAAGCTTTGTCAGAGGCATGTACTAATGCCTCTATCTGTTTGCATGCACCACTACCTTTTATAGAGAGCCAACCCTATTTATTTCTTAAATTTATAAGCGCACCTCGGTGCTATGCTTATTATATGTCCCTTTCCGGGAGCCTAATATACTTTCCTTGTTTTAAATTTGCCTAAGGGACTTGGCCCTGTATTATTGGCATGTGTTTGTACTTGACCAAATACGTTTGTTATATTCACATTTATAGGGAACCCACCCTATCTCTTAGAGCTTGAACGCCTGGTCGAGGGCGACAGTAGCGATAATAGCCGATCTCAATACAAAAGTAATGTCACAGCTACCCAGGCGTTCTCGTTTGAAATATTACGCTATGTGCAATCTTTAGCTCTCTACTCTACTGCGCCCCAAAGAAGGGAAAAATCCAGTAACCAGCAAATGTGCGAACTGCGCACCGACAAGTAAAACGGAGCGATGATGCCGACAATACATAAGAAAACTGGTCCGTGACACTCGTCCGCTACGACGAGCAACTAAATGAAAAATTTCTAAGTCCCGATACGACAAGGACCGAACAAACGTACAAAAGACAACGGGCGCTGAGGCCGCAACGACCGTCAGCAAGAAGCGGAGTGATCGTGCTTGTAGAGGAGGTCTATACATGCGCGCCGACAATCTCACCAAAATAATTTCCGACACAAACTTAACTGAAGACTAAAAATATGTATAGACGACAATGGACACAGTAGCCTCGACGTACGATGATAGAAAATCGAGAATTTATACTTATTAAAAAAATCTATACGTGTGGTCCGAGGACGTTACCAAATGACTCCCGCCAGAAATAAATGTATAGACAACGTCCTCGACGATTCCCGCCAAAACTCGAAAATCTTAGAAATCTCTAATAATCTTACGACGACGTTACTGTACACGTTACGACGAGGCACGAAAGGTGACCGAGAGTGCACGATCGCTAATACCTCGACCGTCGCGCGGGAGACTACTGCCTATGCTTGTGTACCTTAAATTTTAAGAAAACTCCCACTACATATCCGACGACGTTGCAGTGAATGATTTCTAATTAGGCAGTTTTAGCTAGCGTAATGCGAATGGCTGACTTGCATACATATACAATGCGTAATGTACATACATATTAAAATAAAATTGGATATAAGAGAGCAAAATAAATAAATATAAGAATGAAAATAAAGTAATATTCTAAATGAAAATAATAATGCAACGAAGATAAAATACATAGTAGTAAAAAATTTATAAAATACAAAAAAACAATGTTAAGTCCTTAACACCAGCTTTTATATAATTATCTTGTGTGTTTCTATGTAAAACTTTGGCGTAGATATATTCCTTTTATTAGAAACTACCATTCCCCAAACTTCTTTTTCATGTAAAGTTTAAATACTTTAATTAATTTGTTGTTATGTTCAAAGAAAGAGAATGGATGCTACTAGCACTAATTTATTTACTAAAATACACAATGTGGTTTTACAATGTACTCAAGCAGAATTCTTACTTCTTACTGACTAAGATTTTAAAATTGTTAAAGATTTCGTATATGGTATACATCATCGGCAAGTTATTCAAACAAAGATTTAATAATGAAAATTTAAACAAATACGCTGTAAATATGCAGCGGAACAATTAACTAAATGAATGAGAAAAATAGGTATACAAACTGTTAAAAGTACACGTCATCGGCAAGTTAACGAAGCAAAAATTTACCAATACTAAATTCAAGATTTCAATGTTGCTTAAATACAACTGCTATAGAACTGCTTGAAAGTTATACATTAGGAAATAAGTGCCATAACAATCCAAAAGAAAACTTGAGTAGTCTCTGCTATTGTTAATTTATGTGAGGTCACCGAAATACAAAAATTCTGTGTAAGATTGTATTTAACTAGCCTTTTGTTTCTTTTCTGCAGAGAATCATAAGTTACTTTGAAGTTTTATTAACATTCAAGATTTTTACGACACATTTTACAACACACCTGAAATAAAAAGGTCTGCAGCAAATTCTGTATAACATTCGTTTTATGTTCGAAGTTTTAAAACGGTTTGCTTTCTGCATTTCCACATTTCTGTAGTTAATGTATGTAGTTACGTTTATTGGAGGACATTAACGATAATTCGCGTGAAAAACGCTTCTGCCATAAAGTTTTTGCATGCGGAACATTATATTTCCCAACCTCACCGCCACGTACACACGTACATACTTTATATAGCCTTAGGTCTTTCGGGATTCCCCGCGTATTTTAATATTTTACTTTTACTACCTATGATAAAGTGTAATGTTTGCCACACACTTCAATTAATTAAGGCCATGACAAATGCCTCCCTTCCGTGCCGTACGAAAAGAAAGGACGTGAAAGAGATAACGCCGGAGATTTTCGCGTCCGCGCGCGGTTGCCAATTTTCACCCGAAAAACGCAGAAGTGAGAAAATGCGTGAACAGAAATCGGACTCCCAGTTTATCGCATATTTCTCTTTTCACAATTTTTTCGAGATCGTCGGGCTTCCCAACGGCCTCCGATAAAACTTGTACCGAGTTCCGAGAACCTCGATAAAAATGTATTAATTGGTCCGTAGATAAAATAAACCGTCACAGGCCAAATTGATTAATCCCGTCTGGAGTTGTGCGGTTGCTTTCTTTCTCATCCATGTGTTGTCGCATCGTATTTGGTTATCGTAGTTTCGCTGTTTTATTTCTTTTTTCGTAAAAAAAAATGGTGGTCTCGCGTTGCTATCGCCACCCTGGATAAAGAAGATTAATGGTTTTACCTAAGGCATTTTCTCCCTATTTGCCTGTATCCTCCGCGTCAACCCTATAGACCATAAGAAAGATAAGTAATTCTAACGCGTATATATTTTATCGTCTGAATGTATGTATGTATATATTATGTGTATACACACTGAGAGTTATAAGTTACAATTTATAACATATAGAATTGTATGTCGTGTGTGATGACCGAAATCATATAATTAAAAGCAGTGTGTCATAATTCACCAGAATAAATTCATTTAGTGTGGGAAATGCATGTTTGGAGGTAATTTTTCAGTGCACATAGATACACATGTACGTAACTCATATCAGTATAAAGTGTCTATAAATTTCTTTATTCCTTACTTCAGGTTTTTTAAATATGCTCCAGAACTGTACAAATGAGAGTACAGTAGACACTCAGTAGTGTGATCCAAATAAAACGCAGCCTGCTTCCGTTAACGATTTGTTCACATTAAGGGAAGTGACTGATTTTATGCTTAAAATAACAGGTGTTGTTGCATCAATATTGTTTGCTCATGATGATACTTTCAATGCTGACGAGACAGAGTTATTTTTCAAATGTCTACCTAAGAAAACTTTAGCCATTAGAGACGACAAATGCTATGGTGGAAAACTTAGTAAAGGTCGGGTCACATGCCTTCTAGCAACGAATATGAGTGGCACTGAAAAACTAAAACCTCTCATAATTGGCAGAAGTGCAAAGCCACGATGTTTTAAAGGGGTAAAATGGCTTCCTGTAGATTACGAGAACAACGTAGAGGCATGGATGACCTCTGAAATTTTCGAAAAATGCCTGGTTAAATTGGACAAGCAATTTTCACACGAGAATCGAAAAATAATAATGTTTATTGACAACTGCCCTGCTCATCCTGCGATACAACAGAAGCTGAAGGCCATCAAATTGCAATATTTGCCACCAAACGGAACTTCCAAACTGCAACCTTTAGATCAAGGCATCATTAAAAGCTTCAAAGATCATTACAAAGGAAGAATCCTTAAAAAAACTTTATACGCATTAGAGAATAACGGTTCTCCTAGCATATCACTTCTCGACTGTGTCAGAGAGGTTGCCATGACATGGCATGTGGATGTTAAACAAGAAACCATTCAAAACTGTTTTAAAAAGGCTGGTTTTGGTAACGAAGACGAAATTCCCCTTGCTCAATTAAAAGAACGACTGCAAAATTCAGAAGATAAAGAATTTCCTGTTGAAGTAAGGCAAGATTTTGAAAACTATGTTGAGTTGCTGAATGTCGAGAATGTATCTCTTGACACTTATCTTGAAATTGATGGTAACCTCTTAACTACTGACTATCCGACAGACGAAGACATTCTAAGGAGTGTATCAAGCATTACAGATGAAGAAACCTCCGAAGAAAGCGATGAAGAAATTGTGGAGCAACCATCACACAAACAAGTTTTACAAGCATTCGAGACACTAAAGAATTATTTTATGTCTCATGAACAAACATCCGATAAGACATATATGTTCATTAATAAAATTCAAAAATCGTATGAACACGTCCGAGCGGCCAATGTTCGGTAATAATTGATAACGGATTTCTTTAAAAAAACAATTTAATTATGCAATTGTTTTATGTTCCCATGTACAAGTACACATTTAATACCTATGTATATAGGACAATTTTTGTTTAATTTCATACATATACATATAGTACATATATATATATATATATCCTAATGCATGTAGTTATCAAGCAATTGTCGTAAATAACCTAGTTTTAACAAAGATTCTGTAGCTAAGAGTAAACTGCCACTTGTTGTAAATTATTAGAAAACTTTGTTTAAATACAAATTTAATCAAGTCTAAAGTGAAGAGAATGGCTATAGATAATGCAGCTATGAAGATAAAATAAGTAATAAATAATATAACATAATGAAATGAAGCGTTCTACTTTGTTCTAACTTCATTAAATTCTAATTATAGTAATTAAACCCTTGCGCTATAACAAAGACAGTACAATAAGAAACGTATTGCTTGTACCAAACTGTGAGTGTAGGAGTTAAATATTTCCTGAGAATATCAAGGCCACGAAAGCGAGTATCAACGGTTAACTGCGTAAGTGTTATCATTTCAGAATAAAATTTGAAATAATATTATTCGTTTGGGTAATCCTAATGGAAAAGCTAGTGTTTAGGTTTCTGTAAAGACCGTCCAATGTAAGTCCGTTGTCTGATTACAATCCAAAGAATTAAAAAAATACTAGCAGACGAATATGAAAATTGGAGCAGCGCATATGAAATTGAATAGGGGATACTCCACGGTCTACTGCATTAATCGCTTAATGCTAGCTACCCTTGGAGAAACAAAATTTTATGGAAATGGAGATAACCGCCTTGTGCGCAGCTTATTGCATATTCCAGCTACTCCAAAGGGATTTTCGTTTATACGATAAACAATAAATTTGAATTTTACCTCGGGCCGAGCATGATAAACATTTAAACGCCATGCAGTTAATTGAAATAATCCCGACGAGGTCTCGGACTTCGTTAGCAGGAGATTCTTTGCCCGACTTCATTTACAGCTTAGTTCTAGTAAATGAATAAGCCCCGTCTTACTTTATATTCCGAACTTTGCTACGTCTTATTGTAGTACGGGCAAGACTTCCAAGATTTTCCACTTACCCGAAGGTATACCAGGAATTCTAGACGAGGCAGTCACGGCTGCCACATATAAATGTACTTTAAATTAAAATTGCACGTTTGCTGAATGCTAATTTCGCCATTCCGTGAAAGAGAGCAAAAGAAAAGTACCTCTGAAAAACTGAAGGAAATAGATTATAACTGTTCACGACGTACGTTCTACGAAGACGTAAATAAGCGTGAAGTAAACTTTATTTCGTTTTCCTTTTTGTATAATTTTAACGTCCCGCCATTGAGATAAAAATTTGTACACTCTATAGGAGCTCAAAGTAACCGTTTTTTATCAAATTTTCACGTAGTACACAGTAGGGAGGCGAGAACTCCCCCAGGAAGCCGAATCCTTTTACCCCGCGGCATTGCCTTTTTCCGGACTGCAAATACGAATTAATTATTGGAATTTTTATGTCACCGAAAAATGTAAATGCAAAAATACCAATCTATATGCAAATAAAACATCAATATTTAGTTTTCCCGAAACATTCACTGTCATTTTTATTGCGTTTCGTGGAAAAGTTTACGCAAAGCTCGAAAAGTAAGTATATGTCATATTCAACTCCAAATCATTTTCGGTTGTTCTGCTTTCCTACTTTTTCTATCTTCATATATTTTTTTTTCGAATTTGTGGCTATAAAACTCAACAAGGGAAAATGCAATTATATACAAAAATGGTTTATCGTACATTTATACGTATAAAATACTAGTATTGATAGAGAAATTTTAATATTTTCTACGGGGTCGCCACTAAAATTTAGGTTTATGGTAAATCCATGGCAGTTAAGTAACTTGTAAATTCGTTCTTCATAGAATTCTCCCGCCTGGAATTGCAACCTCCCTGTAACAATATCTTTCTCCACCGGAGTCAAATCGTCCAACCACTTCGTCGAATGTAAACATATAAAAATCACTTAGAGACATATCTGGGCTATAGGATGGGTGGTTAATGACGTCCTATTTGAATTGTGTGAGGTAATGTTATTGCGAAACAACACGGAGCCAATAGTAGGCAAATCGCAATGCTTGTTTTGAATTGCTCATTTTAAATAAACTTGAACATTGATGGCTATTCCCCACTCGATTAGCTCCACCAACAATATTCACTTTACCTCCCAGAAAACAGTGAGCATCACCTTTCTCGTAGACAATCTCTATTTGGCTTTCTTTGGTCTGGTTGGCGAAACAGCACAACCCCACTCCATGATTGCCGTTTTATTTCAGAATTGATATACAATATCTAAGTTTCTCCCCGGTAACAATTCTGTTAAGAAAGCTATTCCCTTCAGCATAATACCGCGAAAAAAATATAAAGAAGAGACCATTATTTGTATCTTAAAATTCTCAGAAAGCATATTCGGAATCTATCGAACGCAAAAGTTTCGGTGGCCTAAGTTTCCTTAAATTAATTTATGCAAGAGAAACCGCGAAATTTCTGGGAAGCACTTCGAGAATTGAGATATCATGAAACGGCGAGTTTCATAGATTTCGTTGTCGATTCTCGGAATAAAATCATCACCGACTCCAAACGAGCAAGCACTCCTTTCCTCGACATGGATAGTCGTTCTTCCATGTTGAAGAATGCGGCACAACGCGTGACCCCATCACATATGGCATTTGATCTGTAACAATACAGATCCGTCCGTAAAACCCGTATCATAATACCGATTTCGCACTTGGCTCTTCCGTTGTAACGACCACTTTGAATCAACATAACAGGTGAGCGAAACGATTTTCACTCTTACACGGCTAGGCGAGTACCAGACATAACCGAGATCCTCAAGCTTCATAGTATGGAAGGTATTCGTCAAAGCCCCGCCTGACATATTTTCGCATAACTATTTTTAAAGAAAGGAATATTTTATTTATTGTGTTTTTGGTTTGGGTATTCATGCACGAGGAAAATAAGCACCTGCTTTTTAGCAACTTCATCTTTACAATGGATTTTTGGATATAATTTCCTTGTATCTTTTTTTGATCATTACTATGCAGGATAACATCCGCTTGTTTTTAAAAGAAATTTATATATTTTTTGTAAGGGCTCTTGCAGGTATTTTACCACATCATAACAAAAAATGTAAATTAATGTATTTGAAATATAAAAATATCATTATGGACTTCTAAAATATACTTCTAAGTGCCTGAAAAAGTATATTGCCCTTAGTGTACGGTCATCATTACAGGCAAAAGATTGTTTGGTCGATTAGTAATGGATAATTACCTACAACTTTTTCCATTACTTCTATCGAAATGTCCTTTGGCAGATAGTGTATCTCTTCAATTAGTTTTTAGACAAAAGCTGGACAACAGCATACAATTTTCAACTTTTCAAATTTACAGTTTATTTGAAATGTAAAATTCACGTCTCCTTTCATTATGGGAGTCACTATTGCAGCGAGGTTCTCGATGCTCATCTTTTATTTTTTTTTAACCCTTTCCATTTATTATCCAAATAAACTACACAGGTGCAGGCGAAAACGGTAACAATATAATTGAATTGAACCACCACCCAGCAAACCACGCAACTGAAGAGATTTGCTACGATGTAAGCTTTTAACAGTTTGTACACTGAAAACCGTGAATGTTTGTAGTTACGTCATAGTTGGTTATGACGTATGCAGCGTCTGAAACAAATTCAAGTACACTAACCATGTTTGCAATGAATTCTACGAAAATAACAATTGTCTAATTTTGAGATTATTACCATTTTTAATACATTTTCTTTGTTATATAACATTTTAATCAACGATGCATTTGAAAATCAAATCATGGGTGATTGTAACCAACAGCAGTATAAGTAGTGAACTCTACTATTGACAATGCTTTCATACTGGTACGAGGGGAGGTCCAGAAGTTCGTAGAATGAAGGGGATGGAGTGGGGATAGAGGCGGTCGCTAGGTGTCATTCTGATTGGCGCCTTATCATTAGTATATAAATTAAGTTTCACCCCTATAGCGTCAGTCGTTTACGAATAGTTGCCTGCTAAACAAGTCAATCCGGAAGAAAACTGAAACTATGGAGGAAATTGAACACCGTGCTGTGATAAAATTCCTTACAAAGCAAGAAAATAGCGCTCAAACCATATTGAATGAAATGGAAACCGTTTATGGGGAACAGTGCCCCAGTAAATCAATGATTTATAAGTGGCATTGTCTTTTTAAACATGGTCAAGGAGTCGATTGAAGACGACCTCCGTTCAGGACGGCCACTTGAGGTCACCACATCAGACATTGTCGAAAAAGTACAAAAATGTGTACTGCAACATGCCCGTTTGAAGAAAAAACAATTATCTGCATTAGTTGGAGTATCAGATACCACCATTTTGCGTATCCTACATGACCACCGGGGTATGACAAAAGTCAGTGCAAGATGGGTACCGAGAATGATCACGCCACTGCAGAAACAGCAGCGCGTCTGTGCGTCCAAACAATTTTTGGAGCTGTGTAGAGACAACCCGCACAGATTTTGGTGCGGATTGTTACCGGAGATGAAACATGGGTTCATCACTTTGAGCCTGAGTCCAAACAAGAGTCCATGCAATGGCATAAAAAGGGGACACCACCGACAAAGAAGTTCAAAGTGTCAGAATCTGCTGGAAAGTTGATGGCTACTGTTTTTTGGGCTTATGAGGGGATATTATTGATTGATTACAAAGAAAAAGGTAAGAGCATAACCGAAGAATATTACGCAGCGAGATTAGAAAAATTAGAGGAGGCCATCATGGGAAAACGTCGAGGAAAATTGACCAAGGGTGTGTTGCACTTGCAAGACAATGCGCCGGTTCACAAGAGCAAAGTTGCAATGGCTGCTCTGCGCAAGCATGGCTTTCAATCAATAGTCCATCCACCCTTACTTACTTACGTGGAAGAAAGTTTTCCGACGACAATGAGGTAAAGGAGGCAATTTTGGCCTATTTTGAGGCGAAAGATAAAAAATATTTTTACGATGGTTTAGAAAAATTAATTCATAGATCTAATAAATGTATTGTGCTTAAGGGTGATTATATTGAAAAGGAAAAATAGATTTATTGTTTTATTTCATTTAAAACCCTTTCATTCTACGAACTTATGGGCCTCCCCTCGTATATCAATACATTTGTTCTTACGGAAAGGAGCTGAATGTGCTAAACGAATTATTAAATGTTTTCTTAACAAAAGTCTTTCACTCTAATAATATAGATCCCATCTGAAAAAGGCCTATTTTTATATGAAAATCTAGAAAAACAGGAAACATGTAAGTGTTTAGTCTAATGTGTGTTACCAATGATAAATATATCTTTATTTTATTTATATAACATATTTCTATACAACATGATATGCAAATCATAATATGAAGTAAAGGAAATTAAAATATGTCAGTATCGAAAGAAATAATCGGAATGAATAATTAAAAATATCATTAATATTTAATCTGTGTCTTCACTCTTGTCAGATGTCTGGTGTACAGCTGTCTAAACTTTATTGCCACATATGTATCTAACACTTGTCTACCGCCATAATCACCTCGACCAATATGTTTATTGTAATACCCTTTCGCATGTGCCCATATCAGTTCGAACGGATTGAAATCGCAGTGACACGGAAGAATTCCTAAAACTTCATATCCATGTGCCCAAAGTAATTCGTCAATAACATAAACGTTTAGAGTAAACGTCAGTGAGAAAATACTAATATGTAAAATATTTCTATGTTCAAGCACTTCTTGTAACATTCTGACTATTACATGTTTTTCTACAAAAATATATTAAATTAGAGTTGAAATTTAATTATCGTTGTACGCCTCATAAATTACTTTACATCCATTTTAATCTTCTCCGATACATTAAGTGCTCTGGATAACAATATTAACTTGTATGGAGCTGTAGAAGTACTGGGCAAAGGACCAGCAGGTGTAATTTCTTTTTTCTGTTTTATATTGTAAATAGTATCCATTGAAATGCCCAAAGCATTTGTAACTCTCTACAATTTACAATGCAAACTTTGATTTAATACTAAGCAACTATAATTTACCTCATGAACCGTATCAACAGATATTACAGGATTTCCATTTCGCTTTTCCTTCTCGAAATACACTAGTAAACGTCAAACGAACTCTTGGCAACAAGAACTAAGCCGTTGGCTGGGCGTCTTGGCTGTAACGTTTGAAATAATTTTGCCTTCGTATGCTTCTTTAACATCTCTAAACTTACCACAAACTAAATAATTTACTTCACTGTATCTCTGAACCGAACTTTTAGCAAAAGAAGTAGTGGTATTAAATAAAAATAAACGTTGAAAACTAAGGAATCCCGAATAAACAGTAAATACAGATGTCAAATGTCAACGGACTTGTACTCTCTGTTATTATTATATTAGGTTGCATGCCCTGTAGTAAACATTTTAAAAGCTCTTACCCACGCATTACTCGACCGTCTTCTATCTCACTTCAACTAATTCATTGGTCCTGAATGAAATATGGACGTATATCTTAACAAGCTACGACTTATGTTGTATACTTCTATCTCGCTTGCTAGATATGATTCTAACTTGTAGATGTAGCACTTGTCTTTATCGGTGAAAGAATGATGTAACTACAAACATTCACAGGTTCATCTGTATGTTTACATTAAAACAAAAACGGTTTTATCAGCTCGTGAGGCATATATGGACATAGTTATATTTCCATGTTATTAATGTTTTGACATTTCATTTTCCAATAAATGGTCTTGAACTTGTCTATTTTTACTTGGAATATGGTATTACAATCTATGCAAATTTTATGCTTTACAGGAATCTTTATTTGAAATGCAATTCACGAGTAACTCTAACTCTTTGAAAGAACGTGTAATTTGTCCATTTTAATATATATATATATATATATATATATATATATATATATATATATATATATACATAACAGAGGCCTCAAATAATATATAAAGAAGATTTCCAGTTTTTACTGTATTCGCAAACTCACTTTTCACTAAACTTATTTACGTTGCTTACAGTTTCCTTTAATGTAATTCTATTGCAAGGGAGAACTCATCGTTAGACTCTAAAATCGGTTAGCATCTTAATATCAGACTAAATTAAAAGATATTTTTATGTAATAGTATATTACAGTTTTCTCATGATATATTTTACATTTAAAATCAATTCTCAAAATTCCCTTTCTTTAAATAAAAAACAGCCACTTAAACAGCAAGAAAGGAAAAGAATGAAATAAATCTATCAAAAGTTTATATTACGAAATTCAATATAATTCATGTAAAATTATGTGATATACCGTAATATTTAACACACACGGCACACAGCGAAGACCGCAAGCAAGGCCTACCTCTCCATCACTGAAAACGCATAGAAAATATTTTCGTTTCCATGACGATGAAGGCAATTGTCTACTATAGTCCGTCCCAACCTCCGTATTCAGTATACGTCTTATGGGAATTTGTTTCATGGTTGCCAAATCATCCGATCGGCTGTACATTACTATTTCCGGTTAATTATTTGCAATTTCACCCGATCAATTCATAACCTTTATTAACGTTTATTGACGTTGAAGGTGCAAAATTATTGACATTCATATGACATTTTGCTTATTATTTTATTAAAGTAACTAACTTTTAACAGAGTGCATAGCGACTTCGCTGCACGTAAAATTATAGGAAAAAATACTACAGATAAAATAGTTATATCTCAATATTTATTAACAATACTATACACACATCTATAAACAAATATACATATGAACGATATCTATGCAATGTACAGTGAATATTTGCTTCGATATTGAGGTGCTATGCAATTTATTAAATTAAAAAGAAGATGATCCTTATATATATACAAATAATAGTTTCCACTTTTGTAACAAAAAAGAACTGGAGTCATAGAAATACGTATATGTATAATACAATAATATTTAAGAAAGGAATAGCAATTACACACATATATCTATGTCTTACGTTAATTTTCTAGTCAGTCGAAGAATCACTTTGATCTTCAGATGATGACGAATATCTTACGTGAATAATAAATTCTTCGATGTCGTCTTGCAAATTATCCACTATCCACATTTCCTTTTCAATATTGTTTACATGTTTGATGTAGTTTTGCCAATTATTAGTTGTTACAGTGCTATACGCTCGTCAATTAATTGCTCCATATCTTTTACCTTAAATGTGGTATTATTCATTCTTACGTAGTTTTTAAGTTGTGCCCATACCATTTCAATGGGATTTAACTCGCAATGGTAAGGTGGTAATCGAAGAACTTCATGACCTTTTTCTTTTGCAAATTCGTCAATCCTACTTTTATCATATTGCGGTTTAATTTGTGACACGCAATACAGTAAGTCCCTTTTTAGCATATCGGTACTGATTTGTATTTGTTTTTCATTGAGCCAATCAATGATCTCGTTTTCCTCCATGCTGTTGTTGGAATTTTCTCCAATTTTCTGCAGTGGTAGGAAGCATTATCAAGAACAATGACTGACTTCTGTGGTATATTTGGAAGTAATTTATTTATAAACCAATCCTCATACGTTTCTGAATCCATCTCATGATGAACATCGGCAGTGTTTTCTTGCAAAGAAATGTATATTCAGCACCAGGAACAAACCCATTATCACTGCCTGCATGAACTAATGCAAAACGAGGTCCTAGCCCGGTTGGTGATTTCAAACCAGTGCTTAGTCCTTGAATAAGAGCTTGTCGACTACTTTGAATAGCAGTATCTGTCAAGTTTTATTTACCGTATGTCCTGTATTCACCCATGACTCATCAGTGTATATAATAGTTCGACCTGAAATATAAAATTACAGCCATGTCAAATAGCAAGAGGTAAATTTTACCTTCTTCTCTAAATTTCTTGATCTCTCGCAAGTATTTGTGCCTCCATCTAATAATCTCATCTCGTTCAATGAGTATACTTTTTCGTCCTACTTTTTTTAAATTCGAAGCCCATATCGTGTAACAATCTATGAAAAGTTGTTCGACTGAAGTTAGGGAGATCATCGTCAGCATTGACAGTAGTAAAATTGTATTTAAAGTAGGTGGCATATTCTGTATAAAAAATCCATGCACTTTACGTCGAATAGCTGCTTGCGTGTTCTCACCATATGTATGCAGTCGATCATTTACTTGTATGCCCTTCCTTTTTTAGGTTTTGGACTTGATAATAAACCATTTTGTTGCTCCTGTTTTACATGATATATTGCACGGTCACAGAGATGCCCAAAAGCTTTACTTGCTTCTCGAACGGCAGCACTCACATTCATTGATTTATTGAAATAATTGAAAACATTTGCAATCATACACTTCTCCTTACAGTTAAATTTGTCTCCTCTGCGCCGTTTTCTTCCTATAGGCTCCATTAATGTAGTGAAAACTGTAATTACATTTATATTCTGTTATAACATTTATAAAAATAAATAAAAATACCCATATTACCCTGTGCACGCTTGAAAAAGATAGAAGTGTTCTGAAAAGAACAATTTGTACAACTATATAAGCAAATTAACAATTTAACGAAATATTTCAAAACAAGGACGATGACGATTGACAGTTGATGCTAATAGACAGATAGTATACAACTGTTGTCGACGCCGACAGCATATGTAAATAAGTTGCAACATAGCAACCGGTTGTAGAGATAGCGCTAATGACAGCAACCAAGGATAGTAAGAGATAAAAGTTGCTATTCTATCCCATACTGAATACGGAGGTTGGGACGATCTATAATAGGATCTAGTAGTGATGTTCGAGCGTATTCGCCGAGCGGCGCGTTAGACAATTGACGGTTAGCGTGGGTAACATCAACAGAGCTTGTACACTCTTTATTTATGCAAATTTCGCCAGTTATTAGAGGAAAATACCTCAGATATTATATAGAAGCTGTAATGGGCGGTGCCACAGCATATTACCTCTCCGATCCAGTAGAAAAACTTCCATACAATATTAGACCTTCCGTTGTTAGCGTCCTATAGTGAAGAGCGAAAATTTGTTGATCTAGAACACCATAGTGCGTGTATGAGTACATAAAGAAAAAATAGGATTCTTTTCAAAAAATAAAATTATGTATTATTTTTGCTTTTAATGTCTGTTCTTAAAGAAAACATATCCAAGAAGATAATCTTTCCTGTGTCAAAATTGCTCAAATATACATACCTTTGTGTTATGTGCGTGATGTGTTACCGGTAATATACATTCTATACTAATGCATTTTGGCAGTGTATCATCTATTTTGCGCGTAATCTACAATAACGGACGTACATTCACGTCGTATGCTAATACATGTTGGAGCCAAAATGTTAGCTAAAACGAAATATAAGTGATATAAATGCACAGCACGCTCTCTACTTCTATAACGATTCGCTATACTCCTTCATCTTTTCACATAACTCAAACTATGAAGATGATACAGCACAATTACCGCTTACTTACATTCTATTTCATTTTCTGATGGTTCTAATTCACAATCGATTCTATTGGTACATTGGTACTGTTATGTAACTCTACTATTTGCCGAACAGGACGGTTAAGCATACAACCGAGGGACAAATGCCTCATTGAAAATTCCTAATGCTTCCTAACGGGGAGTAGGAATGTAAAGCGCATGATGATCCAACTTCCGCGTAATTAAAACCCAAAATAATATCGTACATCTCCCGCTTAAGTAGATCTCTGACTGAGGAAGAAATTTTCCCTTTCATTTAAATTAAATGGGCGACAAGGTATAGCAGAAGTGTAAAAGATGGCGGTAGAAAGTCGAAGAACGCATTGACGGAGCTCCTTTCTAAGTGAATAATGCACCCACTGCGCGATTTCTTCTTGATTGCGTCCTCTCTATTTAAATAGAGGAAACCCTACTATCCCCGTTAATACAAAGTATTACTTATTTCAAAATTAATCGCGTTTAACTACTGTAAATAAATATAAATGGATTGGAAGCTCTCACGTTATGACAGTTGAGATTACACCGAAACTCCTTGCGATGGTTACTTTTTTTATTTTAGTTACTAATGTTACCTAGCCTTCTCTCTTCTGGCAAAAAATAAGTAAACGAACAGGCTACAAAGTTGAAGAAACATTTAAAATATTTCTATATTTCACAAAAACAATAGCCTTATCTAAAGCGCTATTACACTAAAAAGACGACAAAGGTCCCAATGGAAATACACTGATTGAATGACATTGATGAACATTACCATGACGTTGTAATTGTAAACCAGACGTTATAACGCATGGGCTGAAAAGTCCCGGACCTAACAAAGAAAACACGGTTTTTTTGGTTCAAAATTACCTTTATTCATCAACGTAATCTCCATCAAGAGCAACGCAATCATTCCAGCGCCGCTCTAACATTTCACTACCACTTTTCTAGAACGATTTATCTTTTGCCTCAAAATAGACCTCAGTTTCAGCGATAACCTCTTCATTCGTGCGAAATTTCTTACCGGCGAGCATTTTTTTGAGGTCTGCGAACAGCCAGTAGTCACTGGGAGCGAAATCTGGCGAATACGGTGGATGTTGGAGCAATTCGAAGTTCAATTCATGTAGTTTTGTCATTGTTTTGATTGACTTGTGACACGGTGCGTTGTCTTGATGAAACAAATTTTCTTTCTTTGTCATATGCGGTCGTTTCTTTGCAATTTCGGCCCTCAAACGCTCCAATAACGCTATATAATATTCACTGTTGATGGTATTTCCATTCTTAAGATAGTCGATGAATATTACACCACGCTCATCCCAAAATACCGAGGCCATAACCTTTCCAGCCGATTGTTGTGCTTTCGGGCGCTTTGGACGAGGTTCGCCAGTTGCTGTCCACTCAGATGACGATCGTTGTGATTCCGGAGTGAAGTGATGGATCCATGTTTCATCCATTGTCACATATCGACGCCAAAATTCCGGTTTGTTACGTTTAAACATGGCCAAACACTGCTCAGAATCATCGACACGTTCTTGTTTTTGGTCAACAGTGAGCAAGTGCGTCACCCACTTTGAACAGAGCTTTTTCATAGTCAAACGCTCATGCAATATAAAGCCAATACGTTCTTTTGATATCTTTACGATGTCAGCTAACTCACGCAACTTCACTTTTCGATCACTCAACACGATTTTGTGGATTTTTTTGATGTTTTCTGGTGTTACCTCCTCATTTGGGCGTCCACTGCGTTCTGCATCATCGGTGTCTCTACGATCACGTTTGAAGTCAACAAACCAACGTTTTATTGTTGTTTCTGATGGAGCGGAGTCCCCATAACACTTTTCAAGCCATTGCTTCGCTTGAACGGTATTTTTTCCCATCAAGAAGCAGTGTAAAATTAAAACACGAAATTGTTTTAGCGCGACTCTTAGCACAATAACTCACAAACTAATGAATAGAATATCATGAAATCTTAACAGCTGTCTTTTGAAGGTTAGTACTAACTAAGAGAAAGGTGACTGCAATAAAACTAGCGTCATCTATGTGTTAGGCCCGAGACTTCTCAACCCATGCGTTATATGTAGGCACCATACATCATAAAACGTTAATTTTATAACCATATTTCTACCAAACGCTGAGCAAAACGTCAAATAAATGGTATAACCAATTGTGTCTGTTATCGTAAAGAACGATCATTATATTAACTTTGCCAAAGAATGCTGTAATAATGTTGAATTAAACAGCATTTCCAAAAAAATGATCGTACATTTATATATTGAGATTATACCAAACTGCATCTTTCGACAGTGGTTTGCAAGATCCCCAAAAGCAACATTCTTTTGAGCAATGAGAACAACCTCATGAATTAAATTTACATTGGAAACATATAAATAAAGTGTGTTATGTGGAAGTTAGAATTTAATATTGAATTATACAGTCTATTTACCTATTGACACATATAAATGCAATGTTATTTCGCACAATTATTAAAAAGATGTAAATTGTTCCAAAAGGTACAATTACATAGTTAGGTTACTCATACTAACCGAAATAAAAGTATAATAATAATGCATGATAATAAGTAATAATAAAAGTATGATAATAAACATAACCAATATTATACCAAACCAATTCAAAACAAATTTAATTTTTTTTCTTTACTTTATATTTCTTAAAGAAGTAAGATTTCTTTTTTATATTAAACTTTCGTCTCGCCGCAAAAGTAAATATACACTCCCTTATAAATACGAGTATTAATTGAATCAAGTATTTTGATAGCCTTTTAAAGACACTAAACATCTGTACGTCCATTTATGAACATCTAATAGGAAATAATTAACGAAAAACTGAAAAAATATCGATTTTTTAAATACTGATTTCACCCCCTACAACCGTTTTTCGCAGAAATGAGAATCGGTACTTTATACAGCACTTATAGGTCCACAAGCCACCTAAATTTCATCGGATTCTGAATTGTCGAATTCGGTACCTTTCCTAATACTAAATTGTATATATGTACACATGATAATTTTGTTCTTTCATTTAGATTTTATAATTTTGTACTACAAGAAAAAATAAAAAAAAGAAATAATAGAATTAACTTTATTATAAATCCAAAGGGAGACGGAATTTATAAACTGCAACATGAAGGTGATTCCGTTGCCACTTAGAAAATAAAGAAAACAAACCTACAAAGATGTTGGGCGTCCTACTGCAGAGAAGTATGATTACCGACTTTCACGGTACTCTAATTAAATTACAGGACTTTATAAGTTATTGCGTTTATTTCCTTTTGCTGTCCGTCAGCGAAGACGAAGACGTCGTTCTAAAAGCGTAAGCTTCGGTCCGGGTACAAGGGAATGCAAAAAAACGGATTTATTGATTTACAAACGACATTTCTTTTATAGGAGCACCACGGCAATAAAGCTCCATCTCATCTCATTTGTGCTAATTAATTTTTCCTTCGCGTACAAAATGCCATATTAATGATAACGGATAACCTTGTAAAAGACTCCTAGATTCGGTATGGAATGTCCTTTGTACATCTAAATTAAAAATCTATTTCACTTACGTCCAGCAGTTATTCTGAAATTCATGTAGATGATATAAGAGCTTCTGGATGATAATTACATAGTTATGCTTCCTAGAAATCGCTATAGAGCGCAATCTTTTTTAAATCTTCCAGGTAATGTTACACTAACGTCTGCTGTGTTAAACATCTCCAAATTTAGATGAAGTAATAGATATACGTCAGCATTTAAAAAAAAATCATGATTTTTTTGTTACCTGTATCGAATTTGAAGTAGAAAATGGTTAATAATAACCAAAAAATAAAAATAATGCTATATTTAATTTATTTTAATTTATCAAGGTCAATCTATAAATAAGTTATGGCTTCCGGAGTCTTTGGGAAACATCCTGCATCTGATTTGATATAATACAAAATTCTTTTAAATATTTCATTTAGTATAGAAATAGTTCTCTCAATTTTTCATATCTAACACGATTTTATCTCCACCTGGTAGTTCACCCTTGCTCGTTTGTGCAGGTAATTAAAATATACGGAATTAAAATATTACAGTCTAATTATAATGCCACCGCGATAGAAAACGTATCCGCTGAGAACAAAATTATACGCTGTTAGAACTTATCTGTGACAGTAAAAAAAATGTTTGTTTTTAATGTTAAAATCTCACTGGCTCGGTATTCAAAGTAATATTAAAATTTATTGTCGCAATATAAGAATTCTTTAGTGTAGTATAAATGCTTCTTTTGTCGGCTCTGAAAAAAAATCGTTTTACTCTATTTTTCAATGTTAATGGTGATAATTAATTGCCCAGCAAGTTCAACGATCCAATTACAGGACAATAATAATAATAATAATAATAATAATAATAATAATAATAATAATAATAATAATAATAATAATAATAATAATAATAATAATAATAATAATAATAATAATAATAATAATAATAATAATAATATTTAATGCCCAACAGATACAAATATCCAATTACAAGGCAATGTTAAATAATGTACACATGCAAATAATACAATTTGATACAAAAGTAAACCACATATATGTATAAATTTGAAGTATAACTTAAAAAATAAACACATAAACAAACGAAGAACATATCTGAAACTTTAACCTAAACTACTATGATAGAAAGTCTAACAATAGGGTCCACTTATTCAATAGGGTAACCAGTGGAAAGAAATGTATATCTCTGGAAGGATCGAATAATGAATTATAGATGTTGCGTATTCTGTGTACTGGAGATATTTACATAACATTAGTTCTAGACTTTGGAGTATAAAATCCGTACACCTCGAAAAGAGATGAGGTTTAACAAAATCAAGATTGCTTAATAGTTCAGAGGCGTTTATATTATTTACAAGATTAAAGCTTTTTTCTTTAATGTAAAAATATATTCTTTCTAGCCGAAAGACAGTGTGTCTGTTGTTAAACTAGATTACATTAAAATATTAATACGTACACTACCGGTCATAAGTATTTATCCACCTGCATAATTGGAAATTATTCAAAAAAACTATATCTTATACACGTAATGACTGGCATTAAGACACCTTCAGGTAGACGGATTAGATAAAGAGCAGTTTTTCAGAAATGTTTATCACAGCCGACATAAAATACCAAAATAGACAACACGAGCATTTTAATATAATGAAGAATATAGTTTGCATTCAGCTTTCGTATTGCAAGCAGTGAATACTAAAGAATTTGTGCAAAGTGGTTTAAAACAGCGAGTAACGTTAAAGCAATGTTGGCAAGAAAAGAGTTACCTACGAAGACGCATGCTTAAATAGTGGCATATCACAGCATCGGTAAAAGTAACCGAGAATTTGTTAAGTTATTGAAATTAAACTGTAGAACCGTGGATTATAATGTTAAGAGGTATCAAAAAAGTTGCGGTCTATCCAATAAGAAAAAATAAATAAATAAAATAATCCCAGATTCCGGGAACATTTCAGGTCGCCCTCGTATTAATGCAATCTGTGAGGACACTAATAATAATAATAAAATAAGGACCTGGTATCGTACTGAGGTACCACAAAATTAATTTTGGAGAGAAGGGATGGAGCGTCAATAGCGTAATTAATCAGTTTAAGTAGAAATTGGCTGCTAAATTCCTTCCTTCGATCCGATAACGATACAAAGCCGTATCTCGTCAGCAGACCAGCATAATCAACATCGCGTCCAGGGTAAGTGCCATCAATTTTGAAGGACAGGTATTTCAAAAATCGTTTTTGCACTCTTTCAAGTAGTACTTGCAGATGGAGATAGTGAGGATACCAAATTATGGAGGCATACTCCAACCCAGTACGGACAAGCGAATAGTATAATGCTTTTAGCGAGGCAGGATTATTGAATGATCTGCAGGATCGTATGATAAATCCTAAGGATATCATAGCAGAATTTAGTACGGATAATATGTGGTATACAAACGACAGATTTGCATCAAACACCACGCCCAGGTCCATCACAGACGAGTGCCTAGGAACAATAGCCTGACTCACAGCATAATGAAAATTGTAGAGTCTATGACATCTAGAGTAGCTTACAACAGCACACTTATCCAGATTCAAATGAATTCCATTCTGTGTACACCATCTAACAATAGTATCCAGACTGTTCTGGAGAAACAGACAATCTGCCGGGGAGGTTATGGTATTGTAGATCTTAAGATCGCCCGCGTAAGCCAGTACAATGCAGTCCAGTCCCTGTAGGAGATCATCCAAATAAATATTAAACAAAAGGGGACCAAAATTGGATCCCTAGCACACACTAGAGGAAGCAGAAAATGTTAAGGATGTATATCCATTGTAGTGAACATAGCATGAACGATCAGTTAAATACGAGCGGATCAATAAAAAACATATATACAAGAAGGCAGCTTTAAATAAAAAAGAACATCGCTTAAGAAAAGTATTTCGTTCTCAACTCTCTGTAGTGTTAGTAGATGATTTTTACGGGGACTTTATTAGCTCCCCTTTTTAAAAGTGCAAGAAACTTCTCGATAAACGGAGCAAAAAATGTCACTATCGACTCACTAATGGAAAATTTAACCGCACTAGCTGATTTGTTAAAAACCTTCGATTAGAAGCTCTTAAAATTTCGAAAACCTACAAATAATCAATATTTTTCATCGGTTTTCTGCAAAGAAACGGGTGAGAATGCAACGAAACGAACAACAGTGACGTGGGAAACGGGTAGGACGTTCCGTGTATTAATTTATTAGGATCGGGCACGCACAGCGAAAGCACTTTTTCTTTGGCGCCTTCTTTTCTTTTTTTTTTTTTGATAAACTGCCGCCGACCTCGGCGAAATGTGGAAGTAAAACTTATATATAATTACCGGGGGGATTTATTTAGTGTCAGTTGTCCAGATTTATATCTGCCGTGAGGTCTCCTTTGTAAATAAAAAGGGAGGCCGGGTTTATCGCTTTTTCTTGTTTGCCGCGGCGATGATGAAAAAGCGATTTGAATTTTTCTACTATCCGCATATAAACGAGCTATCTACTTGACGATAGACATGGAGGGAAAGAAGAGGGTAAAGTAGTGTAGTTCGATGCATTTGCATACGTCCGCTTTTGCAACGGAATTGATTCTACGAGTCTTTTGTTCGTGAGAAATGTCGGTTAAATCGGGACAGGCTCATCATGTGCATATAAAGGAATGATACAATAACAAGAAGTAAATTATTGCAATACTGCAACATAGTCTCGGTATTGTTCAACTGCAGACATAATTTGAAAGGAAATTAACGTTCTACGTTATATTGATAAGCTTTAAAATTGAATTTGTAAAATTCGACAGATAACGAAAGTTATCTTGTATGATAACTAAAATAAGCAAAATCAAATAGAGTGCAACACCATTTTTCAAAATTGTATTTAGTCGAAAATGTGATCTTAAACAATATTATAAATAGGCAAAAATCTATGAACTTGGAATCGATTAAATATGAGCTGTGACGCCATTGTTATATGATTGATCATATTGATGCACATAACATGCTCATACAATTACTTACATACCGTTTCTGCGTACTATGGAAAGCGAATAGAAATGTAAATTATAAGTGTGCTCCAGTCCCAAAATGTAAAACAATATCAATTATAGCACTTTATTATAAGAATTTTACAACCAAGAATGGCGACACCATCGCCTAACTTGACTCTTTATGTAATTGCACTACCAACAAGAAAACATTTGTGTAGTGTGGCTCTCCTTTGTATTTATGCAAAATTTAACATCTGCTTAATATATAACTAAAGAAGAGATAGAACCCTGACACAAAATTTGTGTCATATATCTAATACGCAAAATATTTTGGATAAAATTCAAGTATGAAATAAGGACAGAAGCAAGTGCTTTCGAGTCGCTGGGGACTAGGTCCGGTGAATATAGAGGATGGGAGACTAATTCGTAGGGTAAATCATTCACTTTGGACGCTGCGGGATGAATGAGTCGGTTTTTCTGCTGCAAACGAGACTGTTTCGCCGTCAATACTGCATCTAATCGGGTCAATAAATCGCTGTGTATTGCTCCGTGATCGTCCTTCGCTTCTGCAGATAGTCGATGAGGATCACACCTTGGAAATCCCAAAAAATGGCCGCCATGACCTTTCCGGACGATGAAACGGTCTTTGCTTTCTTCGTAGCCGATTCACTCGGAAAAATCCACTGCTTCGACCGTCCCTTAATTTATGAAATAAAGATGTATAATATGTGCCTTTCACAGTTGTATTACGCTCTCTAAAATCAATTAGCAAAATGCCCTCACAATCCCAGAATATTGTGGCTATCACTTTTTCCGTTGATTGAACGACTTTCGCCTTTCTAGGACGAGGTTCATCAGGTCGTCGTCATTCCATGGACTTCCTTTTTGATTGAGGATCTTTGCTTTGTTCGTAGCCGATTCCCCCGGAAATATCCACTGCTTCGACTGTTCCTTTGTCTCTAGTATGATGTGGTGGATCCAAGTCTCATTTACGGTTACGAAACGAATGAAAAAGTCTCTTGGATTGCGTTGGTTCCTGGCCAGACACTCCTCCGAAACAGTGACCCGATTCTCAGGTGTGAGCAAACGCGGTACCCATCGCGCCGAAAGCTTTTTCATACACAAAATTTCGTGTAGGATATGACCAACTTGTTTTTCTGAGATGCCTGTTGTCTCTACTATCTCCTTCAGTTTCAAACCGCAATCGGTTAACACGACATCATGAATATAAAATGACCATTTCATTGTTGGTAGTGGTTTTTGGGCGTCCACTGCGTGGTTCGTCACTTGCTTGTGCGGCTACGTTTGAATTCGCTCACCCAGACGCTGATGGTCGAAGATGATGGAAAAAGCAAAATATTTCGAATTTCCTTGGCCGTTTTCCCAGCCATCCAGAAGTCCATTTTTGCGAAACCGCCTGACTTGCTACACAAAACACATCCTTCAACAGCAGAGATTGACAGTAGACATCTAAAATTTTGACAGTTGTCATGAAAAGGGTTGCCCTTGCCGACCAATGAATCCGTTTCAAGCTTCGTGCGCCATCTCTTTCCGATTTAGGAAACATTTCAGGTCGCCCTCGTACTATTTTAGTGTATTCTAATATCGGAAATCGGTTAAGAAATCTATTAACACTCATTCATACACATACCAACTATACGCGTATAAATCCAGACTTTGGGTATGTCCGACCGCTTTCGAAATACACGGTCTCCATGAAATAAATAAAAACGTATGAAAAATGGAAATGGAAAGTTCTAGTTTTATTAAACTCCATTCCATCCAAAATACTTTGCGAAAATTCCTTCCCAGGCGCGAAAAAATAAAATGATGTAGATATTTAAAGTAAAAATTTCTTTATTATTCACAGCTGAAATATTTGCACGTTAGCATGTTATTGCCGTTTGAAAGATACACAGTGTTATCTTGTAGTTTTTATAACATCGACTGCAGTATTATTAAGTGTTAAGTGTTTTGAAGAAGGAAATTTGACATTTCCGTTTATCTTGTTGATGTGTAAGAAATGTTGTAAATTCTAATGCCTACTAACACTCACAAGTTATTTATATTTCTCCTAATTTCCGAACTTCTCATGTTGGCAATATTACCGGAAACATCTGTATACTCCGCAGTTGTGCTCCTTTGAAGGTTCAAAAAATCCACAAGGATGTAAATTATTTTCTTGGCATAGCCACAGTTTCAATTATTTCGTCCATAAGACAGCGGTAATTTGAAACGTACTTCCAGTAAACCATATTTAGAAAATGTGACCCCTTTTAAAGGAAAATAAGACATAATTTCAAAAGCAACCATTTACTTGTTTCAAAAGCGGTTTTGTACTTTTGCTAATTGAATACTGAAAACAAGATCTTGAAACATCGTCGAATAATGCCGAAGTTATTCCGAAGCGCTCGGAATATCATGCAACCGTGAAATTATTAGTCTAAATACAAACTTCATTACGTCGTTTGGCGTTCGCTTCTTACCCTAGCTGTTAGCGTTATTTGTTTAACTGACAGGGTAACGTATAAAAGCCGTAACCAAAAACTAAAGTTAAAGCGTTTATTTTCGGCATGGTTGTTGGTAACTTTCAAATAAAACGCACCGTTTAGTTTAGGTTACACCTAACCGTACATAGACAGAGGAGCATACGCCGCGCCGCTCACCGTAGATACACATAATCGACGAACATTCGGATGAATTCGCACAACTGGTGCTATGAATACTTATTGAGGTAAATGTTACTGCGGGAATAATAATATTTATGGGATAGTGTAACGCTGAAACGCTGCATGTATTTGCACCTACTGCCATTTGAAGACTCTTAACTACGTGTACGTTTTGACGTACTCTAAGAGACGGTGTCATATGAAGCTAATAAATTATGTATGTGGCATATCCTGAAGTTAAAATCAATATTGCATTATACAGTCCGGGCCAATTATATTAGACATCCTTCATTTTTATAGATTGGGACCAAATAGTAAGAAATAAAATAAAACTACAAAAACAAAAATGTATATAATGATAATTTATTTGCAAAATATTAGAATTCTTAATATTTAGTGCTTCCCCACCTGCTTTTATAACAGCACGGACTCTCTTTGGCATACTTGCCACAGGACATTCATCTACGGATATTTTCTCCCATTCTTTAAATATTTTTTGTTTCAAAATGTGTCTATTTTTGCAAATTCGTTTAACATTTAAGATCTTCCACAAATGTTCAATGGGAGATAAGTGAGGAGACTGCGCCGGCCACTCCAATATTCGAACATCACTATCAAACAATTTTAAGGCCAATGGCTCTAACATCTGAGTATAGAGCTGGCTGGCCATGCGGCCCGCGTACTCGAAAAGTTCCACGATATTACCTCCACCTAATTTTGCAGTAGGAACAGTACAATCGGGATGACATGCTTCTCCACGTCGTCGTCGAACGTACTGTACCGCAGGCCACTTGAAACGCTGCAAATTGTGGCAATAAAATTTACCTACAGTGATCTTCGTTTTTAAAAAGTACAGGTAGTAATTTGAATTATCCACATCAACAAGTATTCAAGGTGGTACGAACTCCACATCACGAATATTTCATTACTTTAGCTATAGCTACTAAAGTCCATTTTAGTGACTTAAGTAGGACTATTTTCTTCCGTTCTATTTCGGACTAATTCTGGAAGTGTTGGCGTTGTTTCACCATTTCAAGTTTAAACATCAAAAATGAAAGTATCAAACACAAAATATCCCGGTTATAAACTCGCAATACACACCGCTCTATTATCGCGTCGACAATATACTGATACTTAAAATCGGACTACTGCTGCCTGCTAAACCATTGTCACAAAGTAAGCAACTACCTCATGATAATATAATAGTAAATATAATACTGTGGTTTTATGAGGGTGTCTAATACAATTAGCCAAAGCTTTATGTTATGTCAATGTAGCAATATATAAGTGTTTTTGTTATAGTAAAGCAAAAAGAGCAACATATAAAATGTGTGAATATGGGCAGTAGTTCCCTTGGTAGATTAATAATCTACTGAATAACCAGCGCACAGCGTTTGTGTTTATCCTTATATTATTTTACACATTACACTGTGTAAAGCAAAAGTTTAACCTACTGCCTCTTGTTACTAACAACAGCGCGCCCTCGACAAAATATTGCGAGCACATGTGCCAAGAGAAAAGATCTGGAAAGAGAATTGTAGCACATAAAGTAGTAGATGTGAAATTAGAAGCTATAAAATGAAACCCTAAATGATGAAACTAAATGGACGAAATTGGTCAACTACGAAATTCCAAACAACAATTATTTTAAAATTAAGCAACCTATTTATGTTAGTAACTGAAAAGAACACAAAACCTAAAAAGCTGTAGAAGGTGCGAGAATGAGATAAAAGTGATTCAGCACAGGGAATTAACGTAACCAGAGCAGAAACAATAAAGTATCGTTTTTCTTGTAACAGAAGTACGGAAACATTGGAAATCGCTGGTAACGATATTTCAACCTAGGTGAAGCGTATTAGTCTAATTCGGCAAAGGTTTTTCAATTTGGAGTTTGAGAGTTCTGTATCTCTTCTTATTGGTAAAATTAAGGAATTGGCAGCTGAAAAGGGGTGGACGAAGACCTTAGCGAAGACATGGTCACAAAAATTTTAATTGCGTTACCGTATAAATATAAATATTTCATGTCTGCGTGGGAGTTTGTATCTTCAAAGTATCAGAACCTAAAAGAACGAGTATCCAGGCTTCTCATTGAAGAAGAAAGGAACATAGAGGAATGCGATCTGTCAGGCCCATTAGTTACAATAGGTTCAAGTGAAATAAGAATAGTATCCAAAACAGTACACTGTGCATGTGTGGGAAGAGGCTGGGACCGTAGATATAGAATACAGAAAGAAAAAATCGTACTTCTACTAGTAATACTTCCAATGATTTTATTGTTATTTGGATAATAAAAATATTTGAATAATGGACACTAAAGCGAGCGAACATGTGTGTAAAACCAAAGGATTATTTATTGAATATAATGCTTCGTTTTTAGAAAAATGGTACAGGATTTGATAAAAATATTGTACTCTTTTTATTACTATAAAGAATATCAAATTCGATAAAATTTTCTCAAAAGATCGTCTCAAAGCAAGCGTCAGCTGTCGAAAAAGTGCACCTCAAACTTCGGCAAGAAAATACTACTATCTAATATAATTGTAGTAGTGTATGGCATAATTTATACCACAATAGGTTCCACACATAGTTTGTAGTACTTTTTTTCTAAAAAGTTACTCACAGGAGTAGCAGTACCAAAAAAAAAGAGAAAAGATGTAGGACTAATTAATGAATTGCTTCATAGAGAAAATAATAAACCTACACGAATAAATTTTTCATTTCATCGTAGAATATATAGTGCGAGCTGTTGTTTGACTACCAAGAGCATCTCGCAGTAAAACATCCATGTCCCATTAATCTTTTTGTTCCAATTAGACTCCAAATTCAAATTATATAATAATGTAACAATTCGTTTCGGTATACAAGGCAGTATTTAATTACACCATAATTTAGTTTTAGTCGTAAATATCTAGTAATACCGTGTTTCAAATATCCGTGTATATACATTGCAATGAAAGAGGTTTATACTTAGTGCCTATTTAAAATGTTGAAATTGGTTTAAAAGGAAATTTAGATCGAATTTTAACGAAGTATACCAATATAAAGTTACATTGCTTACTATCTCAAGTAAATTTTCATACATTGACCTACATACAAATTTCGATTATAAAACTTGCGCTTCTACTTGAAATTAAGAGGAACATCTAAATACATAGTCGAAACTAAATATACAGTAGCGGCCAAAAATTTAGCAACTGTACGAAATACGACAGCTTGTTATGAATACCAAAGTAAGGAAGGCGCATACGAGGCTTATGATTTATTTTTTGATAATTTATAATCTTACATAGAAAAAAAGAACATTTCATATTAGATACCTTAATTTACTTTTACAATGTAGTAAAAAGACGAGCAAGCAGTGACATAAATTGGACAACTAACACATGGGCTGAAAAGTCCCGGGCCTAACAAAGAAAACACGTTTTTTTTAGTTCAAAATTAGCTTTATTCATCAACGTAATCTCCATCAAGAGCAACGCAATCATTCCAGCGCCGCTCTAACATTTCAATACCACTTTTGTAGAACGATTTATCTTTTGCCTCAAAATAGGGCTCAGTTTCAGCGATAACCTCCTCATTCGTGCGAAATTTCTTACCGGCGAGCATTTTTTTGAGGTCTGCGAACAGCCAGTAGTCGCTGGGAGCCAAATCTGGCGAATACGGTGGATGTGGGTGCAATTCGAAGTTCAATTCATGTAGTTTTGCCATTATTTTGATTGACTCGTAACACGGTGCGTTGTCTTGATGATTGCAATTTCGGCCTTCAAACGCTCCAATAATGGTATATAATATTCACTGTTGATGGTATTTCCTTTCTCAAGATAGTCGATGAATATTACACCACGCACATCCCAAAATACCGAGGCCATAACCTTTCCAGCCGAATGTTGTGCTTTCGGGCGCTTTGGACGAGGTTCACCAGTTGCTGTCCACTCAGAAGACAATCGTTTTGATTCCGGAGTAAAGTCCATGTTTCATCCACTGTCACATATCGACGCAAAAATTCCGGTTTGTTACGTTCAAACATGGCCAAACACTGCTCAGAATCATCAACACGTTCTTGTTTTTGGTCAACAGTGAGCAAACGCGGCACCCACTTTGAACAGAGCTTTCTCATAGTCAAATGCTCATGCAATATAAAGCCAATACGTTCTTTTGATATCTTTACGATGTCAGCTAACTCACGCAACTTCACTTTTCGATTATTCAAAACGATTTTGTGGATCTTTTGATGTTTTCTGGTGTTAACGCCTCATTTGGACGTCCACTGCGTTCTGCATCATCGGTGTCTCTACGACCACGTTTGAAGTCAGCAAACCAACGTTTTATTGTTGTTTCTGATGGAGCGGAGTCCCCATAACACTTTTCAAACCATTGCTTCGCTTGAACGGCATTTTTTCCCATCAAGAAGCAGTGTAAAATTAAAACACGAAATTGTTTTCTATTCATTGTTTTGAAAATAACAAAACTAGCGTGACTCTTAGCACAATAACTCACAAACTAATGAATAGAATGTCATGAAATTTTAACAGCTGTCTTTTGAACGTTAGTACTAACTGAGAGAAAGGTGACTGCAATAAAACTAGCGTCATCTATGTGTTAGGCTCGGGACTTTTCAGCCCATGTGTTATGTGCCCATGTGCATCAAACAGTTCAACGGCGTTTTTATATTTTTCTATTATTATTTCTCTATTTTTCTATTTACAATTTCCCATAGGTACTCAATAGGATTGAGATCTGGAGATTGACTTGACTAAGGTATAACACTAACTCCTTGCTCAGTTAGCCACCCATTAACGACCCTAACAGTATGCTTAGGGTCATTATCATGCTGAAGATGCCATCGAAGTGGCATATTCCATTCAGCAAATGGCAGCATTAGGTCTTGCAATATATTATAGTACACAAATCGGTCCATAATACCGTTCATACTATGTAGAGAGCCCACTGCATTACCAGAAAAACATCATCACACCACCACCTCCGGGTTTTACGGTTTCCTGACAATATCTTGGATTTAATCTTTCTCCTGTGGGACGCCGTACATAACATATTCCATCAGTGCTACACAAATTAAACTTCGATTCGGCACTAAATAATACGGTTTTCCACTGTTGCACAGACCATGACATGTGCTCCTTCGCTATTATAACGTATTCTCGTATATTTTCGACATTTTGTATGATAATCACTTTGTGGTTATAAAAAGTCATCATATGATAATAATAATGCTTGAAATGCACAGAATGGCATTCCTCAATTTTATTTTGATATCTTTATTAATTCCCTAAAAAGTTAAAGTTTTTGTATAGTTGCTTATTTTTTGTCCACTACTGTATGTGCACTACATATGGTGAATAAAAGGATGACTTTTTATTGCTAAATAGTTTATACTAAAATTAGATAAAGTACAACCTATTTATACATTTGCATTTCGAACACACATCATAAACAGAACTCCCAGTGTTTAAGAGCCACTCAGCTACATATGCAATCGAGTGATATTAACTACAACAAGTCTCGAATTACCTGAGTTATCTAGGTTTATGAAATAGTTTACAAACGCAGTATAATTTATTCAGTTAGTTATCGGCGTATTGATTGCCTCCACATTAAAATTTTAACGGTAAAAGTTGCATCAAACACTGTGTACTTGTACAAACAATGAATGTCTAAGCCGTAATTAGCACGTAAGCTATACACATCAAAGGCCGATTAAAAAGGATCTCCTAGTTATTGTTATTCATTATATGCGGTCTTATGTATTCATATTCTTTAGCCCACAAACATTACTTTAAAGTTGTACGTGTATTATAATCACACAGGTCAGGACATGACAAGGATGCGACTGTACACAGTATTTTACCGCAAAACAACGTTTCCGCTATATCATAAACATGTATGTATGGTATGTATATATGTATATGCGATGTCGTTATCATACAAAACTTTGAGGTAAATTACGATGACCACAGACCTGTCAACAACGGACACAAAGACCGCCGCGTGCATTGTGTCTGACCGCGTCATTTCTGGAACTTTATTCCACATCAGAAGTCGGGCGCAAACAAAATGAATCCTAAATTCGCGATCCATCCATCTGCTGAAAGTTCAGAATAAACCTTAATAAAACTCCACATTATTCGTTCTCTAGAGTTGAACTTACTTTTAGCCGTGTATGTAAGTATATGACTATACATTTCTGGTGCGAGGCCATAAAGTTAGATTACATCTGCATCAAATAGTCTTTCCATTAACAAGTTGAAAGATCAAAAACATTTTCCATTTTCATTGCTTTAAATCATAATTTCACGGTGATATAACTAATTCTGTCATTTGCATGTTCCTGTTTGTCCAAAGGTATCTTATTGTAGATAAAAGGTAAGTTAATTGCATACATTATCCTTTAGGTGCCTGGAAACATATAATACCCCCATCAATTCGCCATGTTGTCTCAATATTTCAAAGAAATCTTGAAATATACGTCGTAAACAACTACAAAAAGTCATTACGGCGTTACCAATTTTCGTTAAAATCAACAGTTCTTACTAGTAGGTTATATATGGTTGTGGTTAGAAAGAAATACATTATTAAACAAAAAATTAACTACCATTATGATACAAGCAAATGTCAGTTCATTACAAAAGATATTTCCACTACACACAATAATACACTATTAGTCATCACACTCAATGATCTTCTGTCAACGTGACACCAATTTTTATAGGCTACATTTGTAGAACTCTATGAATTTGAAATCAAAAAATTGACGGATCAACTCGAGTGTTGAACTGTCTATGCCTCATAGAGCTGTCAAGAAGCAAAAAAGGTTGTAATCACTTGGCGAAATGTCAGGAGGATATGGTGGGTGTGGTAACGTTTCCCAGTCAAGTTAAAAATTTTTTCCGGTTCAACCTTGCGGGATGTAGTCTGAAGTCCTGTAAGAATACCACTCTTTTCAATTGTCTAAAGAAGGTTGTTTGTGGGCGAGTACTGCTTGTACCCGCTGAAACTGTTCACGATACAAGTTCGCAGTGATCCGTTCCCAAAAACTATGACGCAAGTTTTTTATATCTCACAGAAGAAATGGTTTTAAGAAGAATTTTCAAGAGGTGGAAACCCAACCTGTTCTTAATCTCACATATCTTAGGAATAAGAAGACCGGAAAATGAAATGTTTGTGGCATGAATCCTCACAAAACGCTGTCATTATCGAAAAGGCCTAGATTGGAAAATGGCTAAAGAAAAAAGAAACATTTTTTTAGACAATGCGAGATCTCATCCGAAAGACGTTCGCTTAAATAATATAAAAATATTATTTTTAGCCCCTAATTGTACATCAGCTTGTCAACCACTTGACCAGGGGATTATAAAAAATTTTAAAACTTATTACCGAAGTCTAATACTCGAACATCTGCTAGTAAACATTGAAACTGCTGATAGAGCTTTTGAGTTAATAAAGAAAATTACACCACTGGATGCAGTTTATTTGGCAAAAACCGCTTGGGACCAAGTAACCAAAGAGACAGTTCAAAATTGCTTCTGCAAAGCAGGATTTAATCATGTAAATATGCAAAGTGAAGACCAGTTAACTGAGGCTGATACATCTGACCTAGAAGATGGTTTGCCTCTTAGTGTACTTTCAGATATCGTCAAAAATAAGAATTTATTGAAATTGACGGATAATGAAAACCTTAATGATTTTTTGAACGTAGATGACGATTTGTATGTCGAAGATCCAGATTCAGAACAAGAAATTGCAAATCCAATTGAAATACAAGAACTTTCGGAAGATTCTGATATCGATGAGGTTCCAGTGCCAACAGGAGCTATCCCTGGTAAAGCTATTACCCTGACCAAGCAGCTCAAAAGTTTTGTCGAAAATCACGGAGATACAGAGTCTTTGGAGCTTCTTTCTAAATTAGAAATACGATTTGAAGACGCCATTTTAAAGAAAAGAGGAAGACAAACAACAATATATGAAATTTTGCGTCCTTAAAGTGACTATTCATTTCATTGTTTTGTATTACATACTATATTTACGTATCTATGTATACATATTATACTTTGTATGTATATATCTAAAGGAAATAAACTTTTTTTTCTTAAGTTTAAAGTTTCTTATTTATTTTAAAAACATTTATATACATATACGATTTAAATGTCCCAGTTTCTTTAATATATACATTTTTCGTTAAAATACGATTTTTGTTGTATCTACTACATATTTCTTTCATGCGGACACCCCTCCTGCACGGATACCTTCGGTTGGTCGCGTTGGTATCCGTTCAAGGGAGATTTCACTGTACTTACAAAATTGTTTTAATCCGCGGTATTTACGATAATGAATGTGAATTATATATTCAAAACACGATACAAAAACATCGAAGTCTTCATCTATTTCCTAGTGGTAAATCAAATATGTTTACTCCACCATCGTTTAGTAACGTCGTTAGCTATCTTCAGTCAGTATATTTGATATTAACGTACGCAGTCACAGAGCATCAGTTTCAGCTTTTTACTCCTAGCAACGTTCCCACTCCTTACTGCTGATGTTGACTCTAATGAGTCAACAGCGCAAGAAATTAATCTATATAGATACCGCTGAACGTTCCTTAGCAGAACTCCGTTATGTACCGCCAGCCAAAAGGCATATTTCAAGCGTACGACTGCAAGAGATGAGCTTAGATGCGCCCATCATTATGCAAATTCGAAATCTAGCGTTATAATGTAACCCAGCTTCCGGCGAAAAGGCAACCCACCGGATATTTGTTTCTCTATTAGCATGGGAAATATACGTAACTACACCGCTTTATAATTTAGGCCATGTCTGAAAAGAAAATGAGATAAAACCGTAAAATAATATTTTGCGCTCTAGCACGAACGTAATTAATTATTTTAGTGTTTCGTCTAGGTCCCTCCAGTAATATTTCTTTAGCGGAAGGTCTTCATTAATTTAAGTTGCGCGATGCAGCCACCGATGCTAGTAGTGACATTTTTTACGATACCATTAGCACGCAGAATATAAATATTCATGTGTTTGTATATATAAATATATATATATATATATATTTCAGTACGTTCCCGGAATATAATAGAAAATGCAATATAATAATTAGCATGGGAGCAAGAACTTCGTTTGCGCTCTTTAATTAACGGCATTTCCATATCGTCTACATCAGAGGAAGAGCTGGCGCTCACACCTTTGTATAGATTTAGCAATTAGTTATGACAGCGAATGTAAATGAAATACAGGACCAATTACACTGCAAAAACTGTCTTTATAATTTATATATAAATTTTCTCTGAATAGCAAAATTAAATTTTTGAAAAGGCGAATCGGTCTTTCTTCACTCTCTTTTCGTCAACTAAATATGCATCAAATTACGGAAACTGTTTTATTTCTCTAACTAGACTTAAAAACAGACTGCAAGGGCAATAGGAAGGATCTAATTAGGGAAGCTCAGAGAAGTGATCTCTGAAAGAAATTCATAAGCCAACGTATGTATTGGCCAGTCATAGAAATACGATACAGGTATATTTTACCTTCTGATTGTCAGTTGTTTCTGAGCTAATTAACAAAAAGATCCGATACAATTTAAGAAAAATTTTAATTAACAGTCTAATCAACGAAGGGAATTGTTAGATAATGGTGTAGAGTATATTTTGATTATTTTAAGAAGTTTCTATCCACCATAATAATAAAAATATATAATGCTATAAAGCGAGTTTCCGTAAGAGTAATGGCCATAAAAATAACACATGGGCTGAAAAGTCCCGGGCCTAACACATAGATGACGCTAGTTTTATTGCAGTCACCTTTCTCTCAGTTAGTACTAACCTTCAAAAGACAGCTGTTAAAATTTCATGATATTCTATTCATTAGTTTGTGAGTTATTGCGCTAAGAGTCACGCTACTTTTGTTATTTTCAAAACAATGGATCAAAAACAATTTCGTGTTTTAATTTTACACTGCTTCTTGATGGGAAAAAATACCGTTCAAGCGAAGCAATGGCTTGAAAAGTGTTGTGGGGACTCCGCTCCATCAGAAACAACAATAAAACGTTGGTTTGCTGACTTCAAACGTCTTCGTAGAGACACCGATGATGCAGAACGCAGTGGACGTCCAGATGAGGCGGTAACACCAGAAAACATCAAAAAAATCCACAAAATCGTTTTGAATAATCGAAAAGTGAAGTTGCATGAGTTAGCTGACATCAAAAAGAACGTATTGGCTTTATATTGCATGAGCGTTTGACTATGAGAAAGGTCTGTTCAAAGTGGGTGCCGCGTTTGCTCACTGTTGACCAAAAACAAGAACGTGTTGATGATTCTGAGCAGTGTTTGTTTAAACGTAACAAACCGAAATTTTTGCATCGATATGTGACAATGGATGAAACATGGATCCATCACTTCACTCCGGGATCAAAATGATCGTCATCTGAGCGGACAGCAACTGGTGAACCTCGTCCAAAGCGCCCGAAAGTACAACAATCGGCTGGAAAGGTTATGGCCTCAGTATTTTGGGATGTGCGTGGTGTAATATTCATCGACTATATTGAGAAAGGAAATACCATCAACAGTGAATATTATATACCGTTATTGGAGCGTTTGAAGGCCGAAATTGCAAAGAAACGACCGCATACGTCAAAGAAAAAAATGTTGTTTCATCAAGACAACGCACCGTGTCACAAGTCAATCAAAACAATGGCAAAACTACATGAATTGAACTTCAAATTGCTCCTACATCCACCGTATTCACCAGATTTGGCTCCCAGCGACTACTGGCTGTTCGCAGTCCTCAAAAAAATGCTCGCCGGTAAGATATTTCGCACGAATGAAGAGGTTATCGCTGAAACTGAGGCCTATTTTGAGCCAAAAGATAAATCGTTCTACAAAAGTGGTATTGAAATGTTAGAGCGGCGCTGGAATGATTGCGTTGCTCTTGATGGAGATTACGTTGATGAATAAAGCTAATTTTGAACCAAAAAAACCGTGTTTTCTTTGTTGGGTCCGGGACTTTTCAGCCCATGTGTTATATATTATTTTATTGCCTAAAATTTGCAACAAGTTAGGATTCAATTTAATTCAGAGATTGTCAAAGTGTGGGTAGAGAGTAAATAGTATAGTATGTCAATATATATGTAAGTACGCTGCGAGCTGATAAAGTTTGGAAACCCCTGGTTTAAATGTCAATCACTAAAAGTATATACGGCATACCTGATAGTACGAGGTAGGTGCCATAAATTCTCGCCCTGATTACAGATTCAAGCGTGTTCAAACTCCGTCACGGCATGCATGCACTTACGCGAGGTCTACGCTATAAATATGACGGTTCGAAGAGTAGTAGTTTTTAGACGCGATTGGAAATCGTACGACCAGTGCATAAGCGTATTTGAGTGTTCAAGCAAAATTTACCACATTACTGCACACAGTATATGGTGCTTTTATTCAAAGGTTTTGATTGGGGTAGATGGCCAATATAACTTTCATGACTCAATGCTGCGTATTGAAGGAAACGAATTCTGTATTCTGTCAGCAAACCTGATCAAATCGTTTGTAGACCGTGTAATGTTCACCGAGCTTTAATACACAAACTGTATGCTAACTGTCACGAAAGTTGTTGCAGTCGAAATATGTGCAGAAGTGTGGTAAAATTTGCTTGAAGATTTACTTACGTCTCGTACAATTTGCAGTTGCGTTTGAATAAAGCTACTAAAATCTGTCAAATGTGTGTATCTTATAAGAGAAACAATTTAATTATCATTTTTACGGCTTTATTATTTTTGGTTTTATTTCGACCGCAATATTTTATAAATACAGTAGTAAATAGTAAATGCATAAAATAAAGTTAACACGTGTATCAAGTTTTCGATTTATAGGTTAGATTTGTTTGATATATCCTTTTTCTAACGGATTGCTTCTTTATATCTTTAGGTACGTGTGGTATATGAAAATATTTTATAATTTTTGAGGAAGTTGTAATATATTCAAATTATGCGTTGTGTTGCTTCTGCGTTGTTAATTTGTTGTAATTATTTTGATGCGAATAAATGTGTGTAATGGTGCATATAGCAACGTATCTATTATTACGTAGGATTTTTTAAATCTCTGTGTTACTTTTCTCAACACATATAGTAAATTCCTATTTATTCGTCATACGAGAGAATATTTTTCAAAAAATTCCATGCGAGGTATTAAAGGTTATGCATCCACTACAAATGTGAAATTGTGAATTAGGCTTTTCAATTTTTACGACAATACGATAATGCAACTGGATCTTTTCGGCGAATCTAATGTAACACATGGGCTGAAAAGTCCCGGGCCCAACAAAGAAAACACGGCTTTTTGGTTCAAAATTAGCTTTATTTATCAACGTAATCTCCATCAAGAGCAACGCAATCATTCCAGCGCCGCTCTAACATTTCAATACCACTTTTGTAGAACGATTTATCTTTTGTCTCAAAATAGGCCTCAGTTTCAGCGATAACCTCTTCATTCGTGCGAAATTTCTTACCGGCGAGCATTCTTTTGAGGTCTGCGAACAGCCAGTAGTCGCTGGGAGCTAAATCTGGCGAATACGGTGGATGTGGGAGCAATTCGAAGGTCAGTTTTTCCATTGTTTTGATTGACTTGTGACACGGTGCGTTGTCTTGATGAAACAACATTTTTTTCTTTGCCATATGCGGTCGTTCATTTGCAATTTCGGCTATCAAACGCTCCAATAACGCTATATAATATTCACTGTTGATGGTATTTTCTTTCTCAAGATACTCGATGAATATTACACCACGCACATCCCAAAATACCGAGGCCATAACCTTTCCAGCCGATTGTTGTGCTTTCGGGCGCTTTGGACGAGGTTCACCAGTTGCTGTCCACTCAGATGACGGTCGTTTTGATTCCGGAGTAAAGTCCATGTTTCATCCATTGTCACATATCGATTCAAAAATTCCGTTTTGTTACGTTTAAACATGGCCAAACCCTGCTCAGAATCATCAACACGTTCTTGTTTTTGGTCAACAGTGAGCAAACGCGGCACCCACTTTGAACAGAGCTTTCTCATAGTCAAATTCTCATGCAATATAAAGCCAGTACGTTCTTTTGATATCTTTACAATGTCAGCTAACTCACGCAACTTCACTTTTCGATCATTCAAAACGATTTTGTGGATTTTTTTGATGTTTTCTGGTGTTACCGCCTCATTTGGACGTCCACTGTGTTCTGCATCGTCGGTGTCTCTACGACCACGTTTGAAGTCAGCAAACAAACGTTTTATTGTGGTTTCTGATGGAGCGGAGTGCCCAGAACACTTTTCAAGCCATTGCTTCGCTTGAGCGGTATTTTTTCCCATCAAAAAGCAGTGTAAAATTAAAACACGAAATTGTTTTTGATCCATTGTTTTGAAAATAACAAAAGTAGCGCGACTCAGCACAATAACTCACAAACTAATGAATAGAATATCATGAAATTTTAACAGCTGTCTTTTGAAGGTTAGTACTAACTGAGAGAAAGGTGACTGCAATAAAACTAGCGTCATCTATGTGTTAGGCCCGGGACTTTTCAGCGAATGTGTTAGTATTGAAATTTCCCCGAATCTATTATAAATTGCCTTTCAGATAAGGTGCTTAGTTCTTTAATCTTCCGCTCTCGTTTACCATGCTTTTCCCGAAATAAATCGTCCCGAAATCTTCCAAGATACATGACAGACATCTGATTCTGCCTATTCATTATTCGATAATTCTACTTACCCGTATTTATACTGTACCCATTCGCCTTTGAGGTCAAAAACTCACGAATCCGATAAATGTCAGGAAAATATTCAGCCTAGAAAACGACTCTTAACCGCCTTTAAAGCTCGAAATGAAATAATAAAAGTTTTTTATTATACGCCTCTGTTATTTTGACTTGGTGTAATTATACGCTAACAAGGCTTTCCTATAACCCAAAAAAAGTAAATTTCGTATTTTATATGATCGAGATAATTGCACGGTTTTAATAACATTCTGATACTTCCTTTATTATAGCGCTAAAATCGTAACTTCGACGAAAAACTTAAGATCTCCTGTTATATTCTTTTAAATAATATCGATCTATAAATATAGACACGCAGTAATGTTCCTAGTTATTACATAAATTAGAGTAAATCTGAAGTAGTTAAAATAGTTTTAACATGCTTTAGTAATCATATGCTAGTGATTTTAGTTCGACCTATTTCTCGCTTAATTGTCTTATTGAGGAAGTAGATTAGAGTAAATATGACTTACACACTTAAAATGTTTTTGCGAACAAAGTGCTCTGTATCTAAAGTTGTTCATATATTATGGTTCAAGAGCGCCTTTAAAATAAATTTATGTTATTATTCGAAATAACTTTTCCTGATTTATGAGATATTTTCAAGTACGAAAACTCAATTTTCAACACGAGTGTTTCTTGTAAATAGATGTGAATTATGGCCTGGCGCCACGCTCTATCATATTAACCTTCTATACCGTAAAATCTCCCTAATAACAATACAAAGGCAATTCACAAAAAAGAAACAATCGAACATTGCAGAAAATATTAGTATTTTTTAAATGGAATATCCTGAGTATTTTCAAGAATGTTAGAACTGTAATTTAACTAATTTGCGATATAAAAGTTTTAATAAGGTGTTACGTTCTCCTGGTTTGAAGAACAACGCCGCTGTAGCCTGCTCGTAATTTCCTAAATTACTTGACCAGTACTTACTTGTAGAGTATGTTCGCTTATTTACTAGATGAAAGGTTGTACAGTGAAACTCAATGCGCATGCGCAAAAATATATTTGAAAAATAAAATGGTTACATTTGTTTCACTCTTGCCTATGTACATGTACGATGTACGTAAGATATATAGATTTGCAATAATTGCAGTTATTCGAGCTCTCTTATACATGTAATGTACATTAGCATTTGTATATGTATTTTCATTGGTAGCAACATAAAGTAATGCCTCAGCATGTACGTCGCAACGCTATGTCTTAATTCTGTTTAAAAGGTTAAACTCTTATATGCTTCCGCTGAAGCTTTGTTAGAGGCATGTACTAATGCCTCTATCTGTTTGCATGCACCACTACCTTTTATAGGGGAGCCAACCCTATTTATTTCTTAAATTTATAAGCGCACCTCGGTGCTATGCTTATTTATATGTCCCTTTCCGGGAGCCTAATATACTTTCCTTGTTTTAAATTTGCCTAAGGGACTTGGCCCTGTATTATTGGCATGTATTTGTACTTGACCAAATACGTTTGTTATATTCACATTTATAGGGGAACCCACCCTATCTCTTAGAGCTTGAACGCCTGGTCGAGGGCGACAGTAGCGATAATAGCCGATCTCAATACAAAAGTAATGTCACAGCTACCCAGGCGTTCTCGTTTGAAATATTACGCTATGTGCAATCTTTAGCTCTATACTACTGCGCCCCAAAGAAGGGAAAAGTCCAGTAACCAGCAAATGTGCGAACTGTGCACCGACAAGTAAAACGGAGCGATGATGCCGACATTACATAAGAAAACTGGTCCGTGACACTCGTCCGCTACGACGAGCAACTAAATGAAAAATTTCTAAGTCCTGATACGACAAGGACCGAACAAACGTACAAAAGACAACGGGCGCTGCGGCCGCAACGACCGTCAGCAAGAAGCGGAGTGATCGTACTTGTAGAGGAGGTCTATACATGCGCGCCGACAATCTCACCAAAATAATTTCCGACACAAACTTAACTGAAGACTAAAAATATGTATAGACGACAATGGACACAGTAGCCTCGACGTACGATGATAGAAAATCGAGAATTTATACTTATTAAAAAGATCTATACATGTGGTCCGACGACGTTACCAAATGACTCCCGCCAGAAATAAATGTATAGACAACGTCCTCGACGATTCCCGCCAAAACTAGAAAAACTTATAAATCTCTAATAATCTTACGACGACGTTACTGTACACGTTACGACGAGGCACGAAAGGTGACCGAGAGTGCACGATCGCTAATACCTCGACCGTCGCGCGGGAGACGACTGCCTATGCTTGTGTACCTTAAATTTTAAGAAAACTCCCATTACATATCCGACGACGTTGCAGTGAATGATTTCTAATTAGGCAGTTTTAGCTAGCGTAATGCGAATGGCTGTCTTGCATACATATACAATGCGTAATGTACATACATATTAAAATAAAATTGGATATAAGAGAGCAAAATAAATAAATATAAAAATGAAAATAAAATAATATTCTAAATGAAAATAATAATGCAAACAAGATAAAATACATAATAGTAAAAAAATTTAGAAAATACAAAAAACAATGTTAAGTCCTTAACATAAGGTATAGTCCAAAAATTAATAATAAATAAATATGATCTACTTTAATGGTGTAAAAATCATAGTAAGTTTTTTGTACTCCAAACTGAAACAGATACTAAATTGTTAAAAATATGAAAATAGTCAAGTTTTATTAGTATATGCTTGTGTTTTTTTTAATTTTGTCCTCAATTATTTATAGTTAGTAATCTACCCAACGATTTTTCCTCTGGGGACGTGTAAAACTTAGCTGCTATAAACTGAAAGAAAATAGAGCCAAAGCAATAAATTGCGCCAGAAATATTTTACCCGACACGCTGTCCAATGTTGAACGTAGTTTTTATCCTAGGTTAGGTTTCTGTTCACACATAGAAGATACACTATTTGAACATTTAAATTACGAATGCTTCCAGAATACTTTTTGTTTAAATATTTTTTCTTTTATCGTAGTACTATAAAAAATATCTATTTTCGTTTTGCTGTTACAGAAGAAAACTTTTGCATATTAGATTCTTTACGTTTGAAACTAAATCTACTACATACCTGATTAATTTTACGTGAATATTTCTAAATTGAAGAATAAAAGACGATCGTCCAATTGTAGCTAGATTACAAGAAAATTTAAATTCTCTTATAATACAAGTAGAGACCGGATTATATGCAATGTGCATGTATTTTATTTTATTTATTTATTATATTTTACGTCTATATGTAGATGTATTACACTGATTAAAGTTAATTAGCGTTAATTAACTTTAATCAGTGTAAGACATCTACAAATAGACGTAAAATATAATAAATAAATGAAATAAAATATATGGACTTTGCATATAATCCGGTCTCTAGTTATAAGTTTATATCGTCTCAAACGTTGAAACACTGCTTACAGCATACAACTCAAGAAAAAAGAAACAGAAAGAAAATTAAATAAAAATGGGATCGGATGGTTTACAGGCTAATCAAGCCAATCGAATTAGTTGCATTAAAAATTGCGAATATTGGTCAGAAGAGAAATGGCTCTTTCTTTAGTTAAAGAACTCAGCATAAAGGTCAATCACAGCCGCGTGGTCAGTAAAACTAAAAAGGCAAGTGATGATTTGGCTCAAGATACTGTATAAATGAACAACTATTACTTTTGGCTGACTTTAAAGTATCCAAATAGGGCATTGGTATTTACTAATGATCTACGAATGCAAAGCTTCCGTACATCCAAATGTTCATGCGAAATCGTGTGCATTGTTTAGTTTTATCCCACGGTATGTAGTATTCGAGGCTTTAGTAGCATCGATGTAGGACCCTCACAATGTTCATCCTTGGTTCTGTTTGAAACACCCAAATGTTGGATTATTATTTACTTCTACACTTAATACTACCAATAAAAATTATTCCAGTGAAGACGAAGTAAAGAAAAGTAATTTTTGCTACGTTTTATATCAGATCTAAATATAAACCAGAGTTAGAACCTTCTTCTGCTTTCGGTTTTCCTAAGACTTGATCTTGTTTCTTCTACTCTTCTTAATGCTGTTCAGCCGCTTGAGAAGTAAACATCCAGCTCTCGCACCATCTTTTGGAAGGTCGTCCGAGAGGTCTGAGGTTTTTAGTCCGTTGGAGGATTGCAGGATATCTTGCAAGCTATACTTAAAAACCATATTAACCTCCTTTTACTTATAGGGATATATAGCAAAGACTACAATTTAACAAAAAACCAAAATGATTCGTTTTGATGTATGTATTAGACCATTCTTGTTCCGCATATCAAAATACTTATAAGAACTGCTCAAATTTCTTACTACCGACAGAATCAAAACAAGCACCGCGTTATCAGAAGATATTAAAAGACTCCGGGTGGATTTAAATAAAAAATAGTTTTTTTATATAACGAATGGTATATTTGTATTATTAATTTAATGTCTAGTATTTTTTACTTAAGAAGAAGATCCCACATACTTCGATAGAGATGCTACCTCTACCTTTCTAAAATGGGTTGATTAGTCTTCTTGAAAGAGAAAAAAACAGCTTTGCTTATAACGTGTAAAATACCTTTAGTCAGCCATGATACTATTTTGGTTAATTGCAGTCACTATCAGTTCATGCTGAATTGCACTTATTTATTCTGATTCAACTATGTTATCCTTGTGGATGCTTACATTAATTATATGTTTGTCACTGTTTTAGTTGACCACACCAATTATCCCTGGTCAACTTCATCTTATAATCGGTACCGTAATAAATAATTAGTAATAAGCCATATATTTTATGTTACAAGCACTTACCTATGGAATAAACGTTAACAGTTTAATTTAAACTAAAGTTAACACATCTTACATTATGTAGGTCTCCTTAACATGCATAACACTATTTGCACTTAATCCATTGCTTTTAATTGTTCCACTAGTGTTAATGAAGGGCTTTGTAACTTTTCTATGGTAGTCACTACTACTATGTAGTTCATATAAATAATTTATAAATCTGTTTCAACTTGTACACTCCGACATTTTATCTGGCTTTCTTTGATGACTATTGCTGATTGTTGAAAATTGAACTGTAATAGTAAAGACTTTCTTTTATGACATTTTTTAAAATAATAGAAAGCCGTACTTTTTTTGTATTTGCTGTTAAACTATCTACCTATAGGTAATTTTCACGAAAACTAGTGGTTCGACGTGCAGCAAATTTGTGAATCGATAATTGGTAATTGTAACGGCTGCATAATCTGTAATCACGACATATAATTAAAGAGACTTTATGCTTGGTATAATATAAAATTATACTTTAACGTTTGTTTTTAAACATAATTTGCGTTAAAATACAGTTGTCACAATGCATCACTCTCTTAAGATCTCTTAATTGTTACTACATATGCGTCTGTTAGATTACTAGATCACTTGCATTAAATAAGGCAGCGATTACAATTTTAAGCGAATCTGTATAAAGCCGGAAAACAAATAAACTATTCACAAAATGCTTCCCTTGACATATTTCCAGAAAATAAAAAAAAGCAAATGAAAAGATTTTTTTGCTTCTGTTTTAACAAAAACTAAATTAAATACTTATCAGCGACCTAGTGCAACAAAATACGTTCATTTCGAATCCTAACATAAGTTCTACTGGCATATAACTAGAAGTTTTTTATAGAATCGTAAGACTAAGGACTGACTCGGTCATAGCAATAATCCATTATTGGCGAATCATGCAATAAAAATGAATGCCGCAGCCGCATCCGCTTGCAAACGTGAAGTTTCGCCGTTAATGTTTTATTCAGAAAGCGGTGCTTGACTTTGTTTCCACAAAAGTGGTAGACAAGACAGCAACTTAAGAATCTCCACAACTCACAATCAACTCACCGTAAATAAATTATAAAGTTTTGTGTGTTTCTTTCGTTGTAGGTTCCGGGTATCCCTTAGAGGCTGCACTCAAGAACGGAGGATCGCGCGACCAACCCACGACGGCCACGTTGTCCGTCACGCCGAACAAAGAGGACGACGGAGTCATTTTCCGATGCGAAGTTTGGAACAGGGCAATGAGTCAAGGCAGCAAATTAGAAACAACCGTATCGTTGAACGTCAATTGTAAGTAGATTCTCTTGTTCTGTGTTTCATTTATTTATTATAAGTGAATTATAGCAAACTCCGATTTAAATAAAACTTGCCAGCAACTTTCGATCTAAATCTTTAATCTTATTAAAGGAATACATTTAAGTAAATTCACTGAGTTTTTTTTTGTATTCCAGCAATCACATAATAGAGTTCGCATAAATTGCTACCATTGATACATATTTATATCCTCTTACGTTAATCATCTCTTGAATCCATTTCTGCATTGCTTACTATCATATTTCAACTAGAACCTAAAAATTTGGTTGATACACAAAACATCTCCTGCACGGATTTCTCACGGTATTATATCTGTCGTCTAAAACAAAATACCAACTTTATATAATAAGTGCCAGCAAGAAGGGATATACGGAATCGCTGCATTATACAAGATGATTCTGAAAGATTAACCAAACCTCGACTGGCTATATTTTCTGAACCATATGTTTTATTTGAATTCTATAAATTACATTTTATTATACACCATACTTCAGCTGCACGTATAGCATCTAAGTGGTAGCTAAATTCATCCCACACTCGATGAAGGTGTGTGGCTTTGCCGAATTCAGTGCAGCTATGATGCGGTTTCTTAGGTTATTCAAATTTATGGTAAGAGATGATACGTAAGCACAAATTTCCATTGGAAAAAATCGAAGGGTGTAAGGTCAGATTGCCAGTATTTATAAGTCCTTTCTAGCTTTCTTTAATTGGTGCAGCTTCCTTAGGGTTGAATCGTAGAACCACAGGTTTAATTTATTGATAATAGAAATAATAATAGCAAACCATATTCCCCAACGTGTGAGAATTGGCTCTGGTGGCGCAGGCATACCATGGCACCAGTCTGTGGAATTCTCAAATTCGTTTGAGAGATTTCAAAATTACTTTTCTGATATTTGAAATTAATGCATCCACCTCTGAATCACATTGACGAATACTTTGTGCTATACGGTCATAAACTTTACATGTCACGTGTAAAAGGTCTCTCATCCTTTCAAAGAAAGACGTACAGTACACATTATCGCTGCACCATCGCTTACAAATACGAGGGGAGGTCCAGAAGTTCGTGGAATGGAGGGGATGGAGTGGGGATAGGGGTGTTCGCTAGGTGTCATTCTGATTGGCGACTCATCATTAGTATATAAGTTAAGTTGCAGCCCTATAGCGTCAGTCGTTTACGAATAGTTGCCTGCTAAACAAGTCAATCCGGAAGAAAACTGAAACTATGGAGGAAATTGAACGCCGTTCTGTGATAAAGTTCCTTACAAAGCAAGGAAAGAACGCTCAAACTATATTGAATGAAATGGAAACGGTTTATGGGGAACAGTGCCCTAGTAAATCAATGATTTATAAGTGGCATGGTCTTTTTAAACATGGTAAGGAGTCGATTGAAGACCACCCTCGCTTAGGACGGCCAGTTGAGGCCACCACATCAGACATCGTCGAGAAAGTGCAAAAATGTCTACAGTAAAATTACCGTTTGAAGAAAATGCAATTATCTGCATTAGTTGGAGTATCAGATACCACCATTTTTTGCGTATTCTACATGGTCACCTGGGTATAACAAAAGTCAGTGCAAGATGGGTACCGAGAATGCTCACGTTGCTGCAGGAACAGCAACGCGCCTGTGCGTCCAAATAATTTATGGAGCTGTGTGGGGGCAAACCTGCACAGATTTTGGGGCGGATTGTTACCGGAGATGAAACATGGGTTCATCACTTTGAGCCTGAGTCCAAACAGGAGTCCATGCAATGGCATAAAAAGGGGACACCACCGCCAAAGAAATTCAAAGTGTCAGAATCGGCTGGAAAGTTGATGGCTACTGTTTTTTGGGATTGTGAGGGGATATTATTGATTGATTACAAAGAAAAAAGTAGGAGCATAACCGGAGAATATTACGCATCGATATTAGAAAAATTAAAGGAGGCCATCAAGGAAAAACGTCGAGGAAAATTGACCAAGGGTGTGTTGCTCTTGCAAGACAATGCGCCGGTTCACAACAGCAAAGTTGCAATGGCTTTCAATCAATAGTCCATCCACCCTACAGTCCAGACCTGGCACCTAGTAATTTTTATTTCTTCCCCAATTTAAAAAAAGACTTACGTGGAAGAAAGTTTTCCGACGACAATGCGGTAGAGGAGGCAATTTTGGCCAAATTTGAAAAATATTTTTATGATGTAATAAATGTATTTGTGCTTAAGGGTGATTATATTGAAAAAGAAAAATAGATTTATTATTTTATTTTATTTAAAACCCTTTCATTCCACGAACTTCTGGACCTCCCCTCGTATCAACAGTTGATCAGTTGAAAGTTTTTCTTAGCGCATCCAATACTACCTTCATAATAGCTTCGCCAGTGCATTTTTGTAATCTTGTACTAGCTAATACAATTGGAGATATCCCTTTAACAGAATCTAATACATGCACCATGATATTCAAATTACAAGGTTTTTTTTTTCGATCTGTCGTTTTGGTCGGCACAAAACCAGTGATGTTTATTTTTTACTACAATTTTGATCATGTTTTCGATTGGCATATACGCTCAACACTAACCTGGTGCGTGGGAAGACATCCGAACTCTAGTCATAAATTATTTACATATTTTACTAAATTACTACACAAATATTTACCATATTTGGTCCACTTGTGTAAACGAATCAAACCGTGATAGAGAAGACAGTTTCAATAAAGCAATTCTTTCTCTTTTTTAGTGCAGAAGAAAATTATCAGTCCCATTTAAAGCTATTACCAAAAGAATTGAAAAACTAATACCAGCTATAATTTAACCGTAGCCAATTAATACCTTAAGTTTTACTTATAGGTACGTTATTGATTCTATAAACTGATACCATTTGAATTCAGGGCTCCTCAATTCTGGAATATTTTTTTGTATATAGTGCAAAATGAACAATTCAAACATATTCCTGATAAAAGCAAAAATAATATATACACCTAAAATAAACACGAATATTCATTAATACTACATGATCCACCCCAACTATTCAATTCTGTTCTACGTTGAAAATAAAGCGCTCCGTATTGAAAAAATATCTAAATACAAACGTTACAGAAAATACGAATTCTTTATCCGACAAATAAAATACTAGCAATAGTTTTAACGGAAATATCCAGGTAGAATAATTCTAAACACATATATTGCGTACATACGTATTGCAAAATAAAATACAAAGTTTTATGTGGTCTACTGATTTTTTCGCACGCATGTATGTACGTACATATGAAACCGTATATTTTAATGGACAATTTGGATAAAAGCAGCTAGTAAAATTGGATGTATTTCCATTTATTACTGGGATTTTCGAATCGCTTTTTAATTCTGAGTATAATTAAAATCCGAAATCGATGAGAATTATAAATAAAAATTCGTTAATCGGACAACAAGAAATCAATTTGATATTCAACAGTTTATTCTTATCTGAAGTCGCTGAGAATTTCTTTTTATTTCTGCGTCGGCGAATCACGATTGAATCCTTGCCGCATAAAGTCGAATTCTTTTCAAAAGAAATAGATTAAGGAAACTTCCATTCGTGGAAAATGTATTTGAACAAAGGGTGCAAATACTTATAAAAGGAGATTTCTTATTTACAATATAAAGCGATTTAATAATATCGCCGCTTTGATAAAGATCTTTGTTGCCGACGTGTCAAAAGTGTTGAAATTATTCTTCTTTTGTTAGATTTTGCTGCGATACCTTCATTTTACATAGTCGCAACACATTTGTTGTGGACTCAGTAGTTGTTTACATTTGATTATATTCTGTTTTTAGATTTAGATAGGAAGAGCACGTTGTTGAAATTTGGATATCAATAAAAAAATATAAGCAATATGTGTTGGAGGTTAAGATCACAACAGGTATAGATTTCGTAAGACACCAAGGTAAACATTAGTATAAAATTGTCGCCATAAATATAAACACAAAAATATGAAAAAAATTGTAAAAACAAAAAATCAGCCTGGAATAAATGTGTTGCTTATTAACTCATGTTTAATAAGTCTCTGTGACGATTAACTTTGATTGCACTTGACTTCTAGTAATAAAATTATTTTATTATTTACATTTAATTTTATCTTATGTCCGATCAAAGGTTGATAATACACTCCTCATATAAAACCAAAAAAAAACATTCCAATTGCAAATAGAACATATATCATCAACCGGGGTGAGTAGTCTATGGGGGTCACTCGGTGTCATGCGATATCGTGATAAATGTTACCCAAGTTTAATGTTGACACTTTGATGTCAGCAGGGAAGTCAGTGTATCCTGGATGAGAAAGAAGGCAAAATTCTGGGAGCGGCCTGAGCTTCCGGATGTTCTTTGGTACAAAGAGCAACAAATTAAAAAGAAAATTGTGCCTCCGTCTGAAATTAGCTGTCACAAGCTTCAAATGAACTACTAATCCATTATTTCCCAATTTTTTAATACAATTTTGCCTAAAGTCTGTATATGTATGTTCCTTTAAAATTAGTTTCCTCCTAAGACATGGGCTCAAAAGTCCCGGGCTAACACATAGATGACGCTAGTTCTATTGCAGCCACCTTTCTCTCAGTTAGTACTAACCTTCAAAAGACAGCTGTTAAAATTTCATGATATTCTATTCATTAGTTTGTGAGTTATTGTGCTAAGAGTCATGCTACTTTTGTTATTTTCAAAACAATGGATCAAAATCAATTTCGTGTTTTAATTTTACACTGCTTCTTGATGGGAAAAAAATACCGTTCAAGCGAAGCAATGGCTTGAAAAGTGTTATGGGGACTCCGCTCCATCAGAAACAACAATAAAACGTTGGTTTGCTGACTTCAAACGTGGTCGTAGAGACACCGATGATGCAGAACGCAGTGGACGTCCAAATGAGGCGGTAACACCAGAAAACATGAAAAAAATCCACAAAATCGTTTTGAATGATCGAAAAGTGAAGTTGCGTGAGTTAGCTGACATCGTAAAGATATCAAAAGAACGTATTTGCTTTATATTGCATGAGCATTTGACTATGAGAAAGCTCTGTTTAAAGTGGGTGGCGCGTTTGCTCACTGTTGACCAAAAACAAGAACGTGTTGATGATTCTGAGCAGTGTTTGGGCATGTTTAAACGTAACAAACCGGAATTTTTGCGTCGATATGTGACAATGGATGAAACATGGATCTATCACTTCACTCCGGAATCACAACGATCGTCATCTGAGTGGACAGCAACTGGTGAACCTCGTCCCAAGCGCCCGAAAGCACAACAATCGGCTGGAAAGGTTATGGCCTCGGTATTTTAGGATGTGCGTGGTGTAATATTCATCGACTATCTTGAGAAAGGAGATACCATCAACAGTGAATATTATGTAGCGTTATTGGAGTGTTTGAAGGCCGAAATTGCAAAGAAACGACCGCATATGGCAAAGAAAAAAATTTGTTTCATCAAGACAACGCACCGTGTCACAAGTCAATCAAAACAATGGCAAAACTACATAAATTGAACTTCGAATTGCTCCCACATCCACCGCATTCGCCAGATTTGGCTCCCAGCGACAACTGGCTGTTCGCAGACCTCGCCGGTAAGAAATTTCGCACGAATGAAGAGGTTATCGCTGAAACTGAGGCCTATTTTGAGGCAAAAGATAAATCGTTCTACAAAAGTGGTATTGAAATGTTAGAGCGGCGCTGGAATGATTGCGTTGCTCTTGATGGAGATTACGTTGATGAATAAAGCTAATTTTGATCCAAAAAGAACCGTGTTTTCTTTGTTAGGCCCGGGATTTTGCAGCCCATGTGTTAACTTGAGTTTGGCTCAATATTTAGGGCAAATTTTTTAAAGACATGGTGTTCCCTCCAACTCACGATTCCGTTTATTTCTTATTTTTTTAGGATTGTATTGGTAATTTTTTTCCGTTTCGTTATTATCAATTTTAATTATGTCGACGTTTTACCAGTTTATAATAACTGGTTTCAAATATAAGACATAGATCCCCTCTCTATCTTTTTTTTTGTTTTTACCCATTTTTTAAACAATTTCCAACATAATAAATCTATATATTTGAGTTCTGTAGGCTAACTAGTAACCATAGGTTTCTAATATCTTTTGAAAGAGAAATCAGCTGTGGCACTTGGTCGCCCCAACAAAAATTTAATTAAAATCTCTTTAAGATTTATAAATTAATTAATTAAGATACAAATCTATATTGTATTGAAAATTCAGAATAATGCAACTGATATTAAAGAAGATATGGCATAAAAACTTCAAAATATGGCACTTTGTCACCCCAATTGACAGACAGTATTGAAATGTACGAATTTCGATTCAAAGTAGTAGAATGTAAAATATCATATTCGTAGGAGTGAGTGGCATTTAACTCCTCGGTCAACCACAAACTTTCGTTGATTAGTTTTTAACAGGTTTCATGAAAACGAAATTTTACATCCTCAGCTAGTAAAATGAAGCTCCCCCTATTTTACATTGCACTCGGACGTACAATGGAACCACGTACGCTCGATTATAATTTCCGGGGATGCGATATTAATTCAATGTAATTACCGTCGCCATAAACAATGGATATTAATCGTTTTATGAGAGTATATTAATGTGCATATGCAACTACAACGTTATTCGTTCATCAAACATACATAGTTCGGGAGAATTCCACCAAATATAATTAATTTGTTCCGGTTTAATTGATTTACCAAATAATAGGTGGAGATACGGCTCTAATTTTATTGCTGACTTAATCCATAAATTCTTGTTCGTATAGGATTAAAAATTGAAATAAATATTTCACATTCTAAAATGTGTATCAAAATTATTTTCTAAAAGAACCAACAGTGCTCTTTTTTCACTTTCATGTATTTGTGACCTTGAATAATCATTTGTCATTCTCTCTACAAATTACTAAAAACAAAGTATGTATGTTCCAAAATGACAAATAAAAACAAAATTATTAAATCCTGAGATTTTTTCTTTTGTTCAGTGGAAAAGTAGTCTCACGATAAATTATGAAACCTCATCCAGTTTCAAGTGACATATTATTACCTTAGTTTCATGGAAGTGATTCTGAGGCGTTAGTTAAAAAGAACTCACTTAGTTAGACAATCAAATTACAACTATGTTACCTACATATGTGTAACCGGTTACCAAGTAAATGTTCATAAAATTTATAATAAATATATTATTCGTAGTAGCAGTGAAACAAAACTAAATCACATACAACCGAAATCGGGAAAACTTTAGTTGAACATTTTAAGTCATAATATTTTGTCTTTTAATTCAAAATTAATAATAAAAGTCTTGCATCAAGACTTGCATTGCAATCCAATTTCATAATCTAAATGCTAAGAGTTGTAATATATGAAATTTTAAAGTAGTGAGTAGTGAGATAAGACGTAACAGTTCATTCTTAACTATTACTTATAAATTTATATTTCATGGGCATTATTTGTTAATGTTTTTAAACGGACGTAATAACTAATTCCGTCTAATATTGATTTATAAAGCAATATGGAAATTCCACATAACAAAACGTAAGCGCAGATGAATACGAAATTCTCGAATTGCACAATAAAAAGGACTCCAAACTATTTTAAACTGAAACTGAATACCTTTCAAGCCAAACGATACTTCTATAATGTAGACTTAAAGTATTATTACCCTGCTTCGTCTGATAAATTAATACATTTTTTTCACAAACACATACCAAAGAATTACATATATAGAATAGTCTACATCGCTAAATATAAGAGCTGCAGTTCTATAAGGTCCTATCTTTGGTCCTCCACTATTTATTATACGAGGGTAATCCCGAAAAAAAGGTCTCCTATATTTTTAGATATACAAAGAACCGTTTATTTTCTATAATTGCTACATCACTTTAAAGATTGAAGAATGCTTTATTTTTCAACATAATCGCCATTTCGGTCGATGCATTTTTGTAGACGCTGTGGCAGTTTTACAATGCCCATGTCATACCAGCTTGCCGCCATGCCCTTCAGGAAGCGTTGAACCTCATCTTTCACCTCATCATCGGAGCAGAACCGCCGTCCAGACAAATGTTCCTTCAACTTAGGGAACAGGTGGAAATCGCTGGCTGCCAAGTCCAGACTGTAGGGTGGGTGTGTGGTGACGTTCCAACCAAAATTTTGCAGGAGATCGACGGTTTGACGGGCGACGTGAGGACGGGCGTTGTCGTGGAGAATGCTTACACCTTTGCTCAACATCCCTCTTCTCCGGTTCTGAATTGCCGCTGACTGTTGTCCCAGCAGGCAGAAAGTCGACCAACAGTACCCCCTTCCTGTCCCAAAACACAGTTGCTATGACTTTACCGGCAGATTGTGTTTGCTTGAATTTTCGTGGCTTGGGCGAAGAGGGATGCCGCCACTCGCGTGACTGTTGTTTTGTCTCAGGTGTAAAGTGGAATGCCCAGGTTTCGTCACCCGTGACAATCGAGTCCAAGAAGTTGTCCTTTTCGTCTCCATAGCGGCGAAGAAATTCGCGGGAAGAATCAACCCGTTGCCCTTTGTGGTCATCTGTCCGCATACGCGGCACCCATCTTTCACACACCTTCCGATATTCCAACTTTTCCGTTAAAATCCTGTGGATGGTGCTTCTGGAAACCTCAGGAACCAAAATCCAGAGAGCATGAGTTCCTCAACTTTCGCGATTGTCTCGTCGGCAATTGACGGCCTCCCGTTCCTTTCTTCGTCATGAATTTCAGTACGACCGGCTGTAAACTCTCTACACCACTTGCGAACGTTTTTGACATCCATGCACGACTGTCCATACACTTCCGTCAATAGGCGGTGAATTTCAACCGGTTTAACCCCTTTTGCGTTCAAAAATCGAATAACTGCGCGCACTTCGCACTTGGCGGTAACGTTTATCGGGAGCTCCATTTCGAGTGGCTACCAAGCCAAGACTGAGCATCCGAGCGAAGCGCCTGCGTGCTTATGTGGTAGCGGAGAAGGCACCACTCACAACAGTGTTGCCAACAACCGTATTAAAACTTTCTCTGCGTCCCCAAAAATTGGAGACCTTTTCTTTAGGATTGCCCTCGTATATGTGAGCGATTTCCCAACCAGCATGAATGACACAGCGATATGCACATACGCAAACAACAAGTCTCTTTTACTTCAAGACCCTGATCAGTGGTTTTCCGCTAATAAGTTAAAGGTAAATATGGAAGAAGACACAGTATCCTTCGAAAGTTTCTTGGGTAATGTAATAGACGGGAACTTATGGTAACTTTACATGCAATAAAGAGGCTGAAGCATAAGGTTGTAAAAATGGTTTACCTTTCAAGATTCCACTCCATACTCTTCCACAGCATACTTTCCTGGAGAGCATTCACAGAGACATGTAGAATGTTCTTCCTACAAAAAAACCATTAGATTCTTCTGCAATACATAGATAGCTCCAAAATGTATTTCACAAAAGGAATAGTAATTACCCTATATTTATTATGTGGGCAGCGACGTACTGGTTTCCTTTTTTTTATCATACATATATTTTCGTGTGTGTATCTGTAAGAAGAAGAAGAAAAGTATCAATGAATTAGCGACATAGTCAGGCAATCAGTTATACGCTTACATTTATTATAGATTTATTGTAATACAAATAAAATAGCTATTCTGCAGGGTTGCCACTTTTAATTCGAGAGATCTAGTATACATGAATCTTTTTAATCTATTATGAAAGTATAGTAGACTCTGGTATGGAAATAATATTTATACGGGCAATATAGAGCAAAACAAAGCTATGAAGAATTTGGTTAGTGCACAACTTCAGCTTTGGATGAAGAAATTATTTTAGTCCCATTAACAAGCAAAACGAACGACATAACTAAAATAAAGTCTAATTTCATAGCAAGTTTGCAAAGTATCTTCCTTATCTTTGAAGGCAATGAGCAAGTCATTCTTAAAAGCAACGCAGAGTATTCCTGGCAAGTTCTGGGTTTATTTCATAACATGCAGTACGTATACTGTCTCTGATTTATGTTCTACCAAGACTACACGCTATTGTAAACTTTTACTTTTCCAGTAACCCCCCATTTAGAAACACATTCACTAATCTTGAGGGCTTATAGTATGGCGCTAAAGATGCCAATAGCTTTCGTTTGTTCTACATATGTTGCCAGTACAAGTATTATTTCATAATACATAATACACGCTGGGTTTTACTAGAACCTTAATAGTTTCACGTTTGTCAAATCGTAAACGTATAACTGGTTACCTACTATTTCACTGATGAATTTTCTTTCCGAAGTTACACATAGGAAAAAGTGGTATGAAAATGGAGGAAAATTGTATAACTCGATATAAGCCCAAATGCAGATAATAGACATAGAATAGTGCTAAGGTGTGAACAGATCTAGCAAAGAGTTAAAGCCGAATGTCTTTAAATATACTACGTCTAATGTATGTGTTTGAATCCGTGAAATCAAACACAATGGTTTTATTCCATGTTTTACAGTTCAACTTCCAACGTTCCGCGATGGACTCGTTTAACGTCAAATTTGAATGTAGGATAGTTTTGCACTAAGAATACGTAGAAAAAGTTGTATTAGGTGCCACAGCCTCGTTGCTACTTTATAAATACACAGAAAAGGGTTCTATTTAATGAAAGCTCTTATTTTAAAATAGAAAATACCTCCATAATGTGTCTCCAATCGTTAGTTTCTCTAATATATAAACGAGGGTCATCCATAAAGTAAACAAAATTATGTTCTAAGATTTATTAGTTGAGAGAATGGAACAAAATTTTCTGTAAACTTATTATGACGCCTATACTATACCTCTACGTAATCTCCAGTCACGTTCAAATACTTATCCTAAGGTTTTTAAGTCTTCAGACGCATATTTCATATTTAGTTACAATTTCTTTATTAAGCCAATCTCTAGCGACCTCTTTTAACCTGGAGAAATGACAGTAATGATTGTAAATTGTAGCTATACGACGAATATAACTAAAAAACCCGAGGAAAAACGGTCTTCTTGGATAACCCTCGAATTATATCTTTGTAACAAACAGGGTTCTATTAAAAAATAGCTTGATGCTCTGGTATTTCCAAAACAAAATACATTCCATATAAGAGATCTTCTTAATAATGTAATTTATTTACAAATTCTTCAAATGTTTCGAAACACCGAAAATAATCGGGAACTATTTTACTTGATTATTCATGTAACTAATGTCTTTCAAAAATTCAGATTTACACGCTAAGTGTTGTAAAAAGTAATACTTGGCATAAGCAGCTATTATTGCGATAATTATAACACCTATTGAACGTGCTACCAGCAAACTAAACATAAATAATGCAAACTTAACGATCCTGCTACTTCTAAAGTTTTAGTAATTTACTTCCTGTTGTACTTTTAATTGTACTTCAGTAAAATTTTGGCATCAATAATTCTAAAATGTTACGGTAACAAATTAGTTAAAAGTACAAAACCATGTTATCTTAAATCGTTAATTTGAATATCTATACCCGAAAGCAAGCGAAAATTACCAACTTGAGACTAATACTTAATAATTACTCCGTACTTGGTAATTTAAATGATAAACCTCATTAAAAGCCTCCAATAGAGCTTCCGACCTACATATTCGTATATGCGTAGGTATTTGTGTAAAACCACATAACTTGATACTATTATATTATTTGTCATGTCACGAATTTACGAAAATGGGCGGTATAAATTATTCGAAACCTCTCCTATTATGGGATTAATTGACTCTAGTTCAATTGTAATGCGGGATTAATATTGTATTAAAATTATTCCACTGCTTATTGAAACAAATTTCATTATATTTACCCATTACTCCCATGAGATTGATGTTAATTTATCAGGAAATTGATATGTCATTTCAAGATATACTAAACTCATAGAATTTTCTGTAGTTCAACACAATTTTATCATCCACCACATGCATGTAATACGACTTAATAAAACTACTTTAATATTTCACTAAGATTGGTTAGAAGCTGAGTTGAAAAGGAGTTAGTAACTGATTAGCAGTCACTGATTACAACAATTTATAAAAAGCCAAAAATTGCCTAACCACTAGTACGTAATAGAATAACGGAGAGCTATTATAAGAAAGAACGAATTTTAGCGTTTTTACGTGTTCTAATACATATTTGTTGTAGTATGTTCCTAAAGGAGGAATATTAACGTCTTCTTCTTCCCGTAGCTCTACAACCTTGGGTAGGTTTTGGCTGACTGAATAATTCTTTTCAATTCTTCTCGTTCACATGATTGTTGCGCTCAGTTGTGGCCCTAATGTCTCGAAGTCCGACTTTATGTTGTCTCTCCATCTATGGCGCGGGCGACCTAGAGGTCTTCTGCCTATTGGATTTGTCTCCGATGCTTCTCTGACCTTTCTAGAGTCCGGTTGTCTTTGCACATGGCCCGACCATCTTAATCCTCCCGCTTCTATTTCTTGTACTATGTTTGCATCTTTATACAGTTCTTCCAGTTCTTTGTTAGTTCTTCTTCTAAATTCATTTATTGCTGGATCTTATATTGAACTATATATTTTCATTAGAACTTTCCTCTCGAAACGCTTCAATTTGGCTAGTAAATACTAACTTTAGTTTCCCTCGATATGTTTCTTGAAACCAGAAGCTTATTTAAGGTATATATACACCTATTGTCTTTTTGGAGTCGGGGTTTAATTTCGTGTGATATCACTGTATTCAGTTATTATTGCTCCTAGATATTTAAAATTTCTCACTCTTTCAAAATTGTACTCTCCCATTGTGACGTTTTGCCATATCCTATCTCTTCATCTCTGTATTGATACGAACATCCATTTTTTGTTTTTTCTTTCATTAACTTAGCCTTACGAACTGGTCTTTTATTTTTCTTGTACTTATATCTATAATGTCGATGGTGTTCGTAACGGCTAGCATCATCTTGGGTCACAATTTCCAATTCTTCCTCTACTCTTCGAGCCTTCCAAGTTTTTGCGGTATTAACATTTCAGCCATCCGGCTCCATAATTCGGCCCTGTTGATACTGTTATATGCTTGCCGGAAACCGATAAATAAATTGTGTAGTTCCATATAGAACTCTCAATATTTGTCCAGAATCTGCCTGACCGTAAATATCTGGCCTATAATAGATTTATTTCCTCTAAATCTGCATACATAGTCGTCTACTATGTTCTCCATGAATGGCGATATTCCCTGTAACAGAGTGATGGAGAGCATCTTATACACATTATCTATGAGGGAGATATCTCTACAATGGGCACACTTTTGCTTGTCTCCTTTGTTGTGTATCGGACTTTCATTCTTCTAGGATTTGTTTTTCTTCCCATATTAGTGATAGTAGTTTGTATATTTGTTAGTGTAATTCCTCTCCTCCATTTTCCGATAGGACGTTATTTTTTCCTGGCGCTTTGTTGTATTACAGCATACATGTTTGGGAATTATTTAACCCTCATACACCTATGAAATAATTTATCTAAAGTGAAGATAACGTATTTTATATGTTCGAAAATTAAAATAAACACATCTTCCACTGGAAAATGCTAAAATTAATATTTATTGTAATAATTTTGTAAAGCTAATTTTATTTCTTTTTTGTTTTTGATTTATTTTGTCTAGATTGTGCTTAATAACGAATTAAAATTCAAGGCGATAACAAAGCATGCTTACTAAGTCAACAACCATTCAGCTGAACATTATAAAGAAACCTGTGCTCCGAAAACGGTAAAACATCCAGCTTCTGCAATATTTTAGTCATGGATTACAACACAAGGTTGGAAGCTACTCTATTGCTAAAGGGAACCAGGAATATAAAATAATATAAAAATATTTTAAAAGTTTATTACTATATACTGAACATACATACACTATGGTGACAGAATAAAATGGACACCAGGTAAAGCGGTATACATATGTAAACAGCCAAATTCTAAGAACAAATTAAGAACTTTCTCTTGTCATTAGGGTAGGGATAGATGTATCGAAAGAAATTCGTCATAGTTTAGTATCGTTACAACTATTCCTGGCTTACAAGGTTCGAGTGATATTAGCGACTTCACCCGGGGTCGCATCGTTGGCCAGAGTGAACGCGGCGCTTCGCAACGTGAAATAAGTAAATTTTTAAATATTCCATTGTCCACAGTTAACCATGTGATTACACAATTTAAATGCAAGGAAAAAGCAACAGTGTAGCCGAGACCAGGTCGTGCCGGACCTTCTGAAAGAAGTAAAAGGGTGCTTGTGCGCGAAGTGTTAAGAGAACCGCGAAAAAGTACAGCTGAGCTTGCGGCAACTTCACAAAAACGGCGCCGAATGGCTTGGGCAATCGAAATGCGAACGAAGCCCGAAGAGTTTTAGTGGTCTGTCATTTTTTCAGACGAAAGCAGATACGCCAATTCAGTGATAGTGGTCGTACGTGGGTATGGAGACGTTCTTCACAGCAACTGGACGACAAATTTTTTCATCAGACGGTGAAATACGGCGGTGTGAACATCATGGTGTGGGGCGCGATATGGTATGGTGGAAGATCGCAATTAGTAATCTGCGACGGAAATATAAATGCGGCAAAATATATCCAAATATTAACAGAAGGACTACTACCGATATTCGACAACGCCATTTTATCTAAAGAAGACGCCATTTTTATGGAGGATGGAGCACCCTGCCACAAAGCAAGAACAACAACCACATGGAAAGAGGAACAGGGGATTCGGATTTTACCATGGCCAGGCCAATCACCAGACATGAATCCGATAGAGAATGTTTGGCACATAATCCAAACAAATATGGCGAAACGACCCCGAAAACCCAGCAATAAGGAAGAACTCGTGGCAGCTGTTACAGAAGAGTGGTTAAATATTCCAGAAGACACCATTAATCATTTAATAGATTCTATGCCACGACGACTCGCAGCACTTCACGCAAGTAAAGGTGGATCGACAAAATATTAGTCTAATTTAAAAATTTTAAAATATTTTGTATATATAACGAGAATAGAATCTTTCTTTTAATTAGTAGGTGTCTATTTTATTCTGTCACCTTAGTGTAGTAATGGTAATAAGCTTATGCGTTGAATTGAAAGTAGAACTGCAATTATACGTTTATTTCCAGTTGCATGAGTTATTGCTCTTATAAATATTAACCTCCCTTTTAAAACACAAAAAGAAATGTGGTAAATTGTTTCTATTTTTTTCTGATACGTTCTAGTATTTTATTTAGAAAGAAGAACGAAAGAGCCAATGTACGTTATGAATGTCACTGGTTCTTGTAGTAAAAAATAAACTACTGTAATTGGTTTAATTTGTTGTATTCGACGTTAAATAAGTTAACTATAAGCAGCCACTGCTGTTAATTGTACATTGAACATTGTGTTGTGGTCAATACAATTCATCTATATATATATATATACATAACCCCTAATGAGCTCGCCCCTCCAATGGTAATTAGTGCGGGAAATTTGATTTAAACATATGGCGCCAACAGCCAATATAATAAATAATCACCGTAATGATTAATAGAAAGTAATGTAATATTTTTTTCACCTTCCCCGGGTCAATTTTCTTTTAACACAAAATAAGAGAAAATCCGACGTTCTTCCCGATTCTGTGCCGAAATAAAAGTAAATAGAGCTGATTGATCCAGAGAAATATAAACTTATACGATTATGTCGCTGAAGCTCGTTCGCTTGCTTTATATTCTCCTTGTGTTTTCATCCCGCGCTGGCGACTTTTCCTCCGGCACGAAACCGCTAAGAAAAACGCTAACGATTGTGATTCTTCCCTGGGCAGTTATCCAATTAAAAGTCGAAACATGTCTCCATTTATCGTGAGTGATCGGAGTATAAAAGTTTAACAAACAACATTGTGGCGAGTCAAGTTCTCCCGAAAAATTTAGTAAATGAAGTTTTCTTAGTTGACAAGGTCGTAAATGTTGGACGCCTATTATATGTACGTGTCGTTAAAAGTAATTCAAATATCGTTCTCAAATTTTGTTAAACGATATTGTAGCAAGGTCCACTTCTACTTCCTAAAGGTATTTTAGACTTTGTGGTACTTTTGATTAAGTTGGTAACGGATCCGAACTTTCTTATTTCGAATAGGGTACATATTACGAAACCCTTTAATAGGTAATGAGTTTAGAAAATTAAATTTGTTTTAAAGGCTTTGGTCGACATTTGTGAAACTTAGAATTTTTATTCGGATAACAGATTCGTGTTCAGAATAAGCATATGTACCCCGTGTTATCGAATTTTATACTGGAATTAAATACGTTATATACAATATTGCACGAAATGGAGTATTTGCTGTTTCTATTATCTACATAATTCTGTAAAACATCCATGCTACTCTTTAATTCCAAGCAATTTTCATTAAACTTATTTGAAACGGATAGCGTACTACCGTTTATAGACTAAAGTATTAAACTCCATGCGGCAGTTTAGACGAATATTAAACCTGTTGCCCATTTTATTGAATGGATAATTCATTTTATCTTGCATAAAATTTAGCAAGATACAAATTGCTGAATATAATTAATTTTTATTTTGGACGATGCACTACACTACCGCTCAAAAGTGTTTAGGCACCCCTGTTTTCATGGATTATTCATATAGTATTATGTTTACCAAAAAAAACATTATAATAAAATGAAATACGTATTTAAAATGTAGTTCAGTAAGATAAACACCCATTATATCGCATAAGGTTTACTATCATTTACCTGCACTTGGTCGGATTACCATAAACTGTTTGTTGCGATGCAATTACAATAACAAACCCTCTGAATTTACTGGGTAAATTTAGTCATCTGTTAGATTGTAGGTAATAATGTTTAAATTACCTTCCTAGAAGATTATAGTGAAATCTGTAACCTATGGTCAGTTGCAGTGTGGTATTTACTCTATTCACGTCGTGAGCGAAATATCGTGTGACAATTTTTTAAAATGTCTGCGCGAAGAGAAATTAGTACGGAAACACGTGCGCCTATAATAGCTTACCATAAAAGTGGCATAAGTAATCGACAAATTACAAAAAAAATGAAAATACACCACGCTACGGTTGACTATAACGTAAAACAATATCGGAAGAGTGGCAGTTTTCTTAATAAAAGACGGAGTGGATGGCCAAAAGCGACAGCATCTGCAGCTGATCGCAGAATAGTGGTTACCAGCAAGTTAAATAGACGCAAAACAGCTCCGGAAATCACCGCAGAATTAAATTTTGGTCGCCAAAAACTAGTCAGTGTTTCTGCAGTCAAACGTCGCCTACAAAAAAACCGGGCTCCATGGACGTATTGCGACGAAAAAGCCATTACTACGCAAACAAAACAAGCAAAAGCGACTTAAATGGGCTCGTGAACACCAACACTGGACCACAGAAGAGTGGAACAACGTCCTATAGACGGATGAGTCCAAATTTGAGCTGTTTGGAACCCGAAGACGCATATTCGTAAGAAGATATGTGGGTGAACGTGCCAGAGAAGAGTGTATTGCTGCTACCGTGAAGCATGGTGGAGGTTCTATCATCATTTGGGGCTGTTTTGCTGGCACTAGTTTGACGGTACATTAAAAAAAGAAGGCTACCGCGAAATTTTGGAGAACCACGCAATACCTTCCGGAGTTCGACTTTTGGGTCAAAATTTTATCTTCCAGCAAGATAATGACCCAAAACATTTCTCTAAATTATGTAAAGACTATTTACGCCACTTAGAAGAGGAAGGAACTCTCAAAATTATGGAATGGCTTCCCCAGAGCCCCGACTTGAATCCAATCGAGTTACTATAGGAAGAACTAGATCGGGAAGTACGGAAATCGGCTCCGACATCAGATACTGACGTGTGGAACATATTGCAATCGAGTTGGACCTCCATAGTTTCAGTTTTCTTCCGGATTGACTTGTTTAGCAAGCAACTATTCGTAAACGACTGACGCTATAGGGCTGCAACTTAACTTATATACTAATGATGAGTCGCCAATCAGAATGACACCTAGCGAGCGCCCCTATCCTCACTCCAACCCCTCAATTCCACGAACTTCTGGACCCAACCTCGAATCTAGGTGTTTTATACTTACGGTATTGCCTGAGCTTAGCTGACGAATACGTAGTAGTAAAGGTGATGTTAATTAGTTAGAACGGAACCGGCATTTCAATGCGCTAATTGTTTTGTTTACAGCGAACGCCGACCAAATCGGCCGAATCATCATTTTATCGGAAAAACAATGCTTATAACCAGCTCGATGTTTACCCATTTGCATCAAGCATAATAACATCCTTCATAAACACAGATAAAAGGTCGGAGTATTATAATCTGTTTAAATTGTTCGTTGAGGCTAATTCCGACGACAAGATCTACATGCAAATTATCAAACCCGATGCTACGGGCAAATTTCCACGCGCTTTAACGCTTGACCATCGTATCGTCCAAAAGTGAAGTATAATTCCATTATCCGCTAAATAAATACTCGCATACATATACAAACATACGCACACGATTACAACTACGTCTACAGATAGAGGCGATGCGAACTCAACGTTAACGTCATTGGTGAGCGGATTCGACATCGCTGTGTAAAATTGACGCGGGCGGTGCAACCGACGGCGGCGACATCAATTTGTCAAGGGGTAAATTTGTTTACAGAACGTCATTAAACAATAATCTAAATGAAATGTAACTTTAAGGTTTCGCATCTGACCTAAATCGAGTTTTCTCACGGTATATAGATATTGTCTGTAGACGTATGTATGTATTGCTTTCTATATTGTATTTATATTATATTATATTCATATATATATACGAAGCGCAATATAAATGTGCGTCTACGTCGCGCATACTTATGTTTGAGATGTTTGTAAATAAGATATACGAAGACGATTGAAATATTTTTTCCTCTAACCAAGGTGCTCGGAAATCTCCTAAAACATTCTTGTCCACATTACTTTCCGTATTTCTTATTCTTGTATGTACGTGCTATTCGATTGGTCTGTTGGACAGGAACTTAACACATGGTCTGAAAAGTCCCGGGCCTAACAAAGAAAACACGGTTTTTTTGGTTCAAAATTAGCTTTATTCATCAACGTAATCTCCATCAAGAGCAATGCAATCATTCCAGCGCCGCTTTAACGTTTCAATACCACTTTTGTAGAACGATTTATCTTTTGCCTTAAAATAGGCCTCAGTTTCAGCGATAACCTCTTCATTCGTGCGAAATATCTTACCGGCGAGCGTTTTTTTGAGGTCTGCGGACAGCCAGTAGTCGCTGGGAGCCAAATCTGGCGAATACGGTGGATGTGGGAGCAATTCGAAGTTCAATTCATGTAGTTTTGCCATTGTTTTGATTGACTTGTGACACGGTGCGTTGTCTTGATGAAACAGTATTTTTTTCTTTGCCATATGCGGCCGTTTCTTTGCAATTTCGGCCTTCAAACGCTCCAATAACGCTATATAATATTCACTGTTGATGGTATTTCCTTTCTCAAGATAGTCGATGAATATTACACCACGCACATCCCAAAATACCGAGGCCATAACCTTTCCAGCCGATTGTTGTGCTTTCGGGCGCTTTGGACGAGGTTCACCAGTTGCTGTCCGCTCAGATGACGATCGTTTTGATTCCGGAGTGAAGTGATGGATCCATGTTTCATCCATTGTCACATATCGACGCAAAAATTCCGGTTTGTTACGTTTAAACATGGCCAAACACTGCTCAGAATCATCAACACGTTCTTGTTTTTGGTCAACAGTGAGCAAACGCGGTACCCACTTTGAACAGAGCTTTCTCATAGTCAAATGCTCATGCAATATAAAGCCAATACGTTCTTTTGATATCTTTACGATGTCAGCTAACTCACGCAACTGCACTTTTCGATCGTTCAAAACGATTTTGTGGATTTGTTTGATGTTTTCTGGTGTCACCGCCTCATTTGGACGTCCACTGCGTTCTGCATCATCGGTGTCTCACTTACAGGGAGAGTTTTTGTGTATCTAGTAGCAAAGATTTAGTAGCATCTCACAACACAGGTCTTATTTTCATACACTTCCATATAACGTATTATTAAATTTTCTGCTTACTCCATTTTTCTACATTTTACCACCACAAGCATGATGTAACCTATTGAATGAAACTTTTTCCCGTCCAGAAGGCTTGCGAGTACAACGATCTTTCTTTTAACTCGATTCCCAGCGGAGCAACAGGAGCCTTGGATCGCGCAACTTCAGGAATTTCCAAATGGTTCAAGTAACAGTACAATAACACTTTCAGTACAGTCATATTGTGTGTTTCTGTTGCGAAAACTTTGTGTTCTAATGATGGTTAAGAACAAGTAGCAAAAGGAAATTACTAATCAGAACACGTTAATTTACTTAAAAATTGGTATAAAGCGAATCCAAAAATGGTAAAGAGTAGAACAGCATACCTTATCATCGTCAAAGCGGACACCAGAAAAAAAGTTATGCTGCGGCTTACTGTTTAAAATTCGAAGTTCTTATGTAGCTGAAAGAATAAAACAAACATCCAATTGTTCGCTGTATCGTTTGCCACGGATTGAAGAACAGTGTTTTATACGTTTTAGGTGGCCTTCGCAGTTCACGTCAAATAGTTGTCGCAGTTTACGCCTTTAATTCTATCGCCTTCGTGCTCTAAATTCTGCATACTCGCTATTACGTTTTCTAGTTTATTCGGGATATGCCGTTTCCGAAACGTACCTAAATGCGACATTTTCCAGGTATGTGCGTACTCACACGCACTCATAACGACCAGTCGAATAATACTGAACAAGCGTGCTTTGATACGGGTACTCGATTCAACGTGCCGCGCGCTTTACCCCTCCACGTTGTTTTCCGCACAGCACTAAAACTTGCTCCTCTTTGCCGAGACTATTAATGACCTCATGTGTAGATGACTACTGTTACTTTCGTTCACAGTTTCATACTGCTATTATTTTGTTTGCTACTGTACACTAGGGTGACAGAATAAAATAGACACCAGGTAAAGCGGTATAAATATGTAAACAGCTAAATTCTAAGAATGAATTAAGAAGTTTCTCTTGTCATTAGGGTAGGGGTAGATGTACCGGAAGGAATTCGTCATAGCTTAGTATCGTTACAACTATGCCTCGCTTACAAGGTTCGGCACCGGGGGTCGCATCGTTGGCCAGAGTAAACGCGGCGCTTCGCAACGTGAAATAAGTAAATTTTTAAATATTCCGTTGTCCACAATTAACCGTGTGATTACACAATTTAAATGCAAGGAAAAAAACGACAGTGGACCCGAGACCAGGTCGTGCCGGACCTTCTGAAAGAAGTAAAAGGGTGCTTGTGCGCGAAGTGTTAAGAGAACCGCGAAAAAGTACAGCTGAGCTTGCGGCAACTTCACAGAAAAGTCAGTGCACCGTTCTGCGATACCTCCGCAGTGTGGGGATGTATAAAAGGGTGGCAAAGGAAAAACCTCTCCTTACGGCGTTTCAAAAACGGCGCCGAATGTCTTGGGCAATCGAAATGCGAACGAAGCCCGAAGAGTTTTGGCGGTCTGTCATTTTTTCAGACGAAAGCAGATACTGCCAATTCAGTGATAGTGGTCATACGTGAGTATAGAGACGTTCGTCACAGCAACTGGACGACAATTTTTTGCATCAGACGGTGAAATACGGCGGTGTGAACATCATGGTGTGGGGAGCGATGTGGTATGGTGGAAGATCGCAATTAGTAATCTGCGACGGAAATATAAATGCGGCAAAATATATCCAAATATTAACAGAAGGACAAGGCGATATTCGACAACGCCATTTTATCTAAAGAAGACGCCACTTTTATGGAGGATGGAGCACCCTGACACAAGGCAAGAACAACAGCCACATAGAAGGAGGAACAGGGGATTCGGATTTTACCATGGCCAGGCCAATCACCAGACATGAATCCGATAGAGAATGTTTGGCACATGATCCAGACAACTATGGCGAAACGACCCCGAAAACCCAGCAATAAGGCAGAACTCGTGGCAGCTGTTGCAGATGAGTGGTTAAATATTCCAGAAGACACCATTAATCATTTAATAGATTCTATGTCACGACGACTCGCAGCACTTCACGCAAGTAAAGGTGGATCCACAAAATATTAGTCTAATTTAAAAATTTTAAAATATTTTTTGTATATAACGAGAATAGTATTTTTTTTTAATTAGTAGGTGTCCATTTTATTCCGTCACGCTAGTGTACATCTCGATTTAGTTCACTATTCTCTATTGAAAAGAACTTTATATAGAAGAACTTCTATACATTCCACTATTTCTAATATCTCCGTATATCCGTATTATCAATTACGCTATAGAGTCTAGGAATTTTGTTTAGACATATATTTAACATCTAGCGATTTATTTTTTCTACCGGGTATAAACCAAGCCAATTTACGACGTTTAGTTCTCCAAAGAACACGCACGGGGCCGATATATTTTACGATCGGTTTCGCCAAACTTGTTTGTGCGCCTCGATTTTTCTCTTCGCGACGGGGGAATTACTCTGGTAAATATACATTATGTTGTATATTGTTTATGTACGCTAGTACGAAACAGCAACACGATTACAGCTTGGCACTTATAAACACTGTCGGAACGAACGAATGATTGATTTTCAACAAACACAAGGCAGCGAAAAAACATCATTTTGCGGAAAGATGGGAAAGCCGCATACTTCACTCCGGCCAGGTATAAGTATATGGAACAGGCGGAGTTGTAATATTTCATATACAACCTACGCGATCATCTTACCTGGCGCTTGAGAAATTTTCCGTTCATTTTCTTCGAAATATGTGTGCAGCTGTTATATGTTACGCCTGGATTTATTATCATAAGCGTTATTATTAATAATGGAAGAACAGCGTAATGCTATACAGTAATATTAAACAGTGCTTACGGTAATGTCGGGTATTAATCAACTAATTAACTACGGTTAATCCTATATCAATCGTACTCTTATAATTAATTCAATCGCTGAATTTAAAATTTTTAAATTAGACTAATATTTTGTCGATCCACCTTTGCCTGCGAGTCGTCGTGGCATAGAATCTATTAAATGATTCATGGTGTCTTCTGGAATATTTAACCACTCTTCTGTAACAGCTGCCACGAGTTCTTCCTTATTGCTGGGTTTTCGGGGTCGTTTCGCCATATTTCTCTGGATCATGTGCCAAACATTCTCTATCGGATTCATGTCTGGTGATTGGCCTGGCCATGGTAAAATCCGAATCCCCTGTTCCTCTTTCCATGTGGTCGTTGTTCTTGCTTTGTGGCAGGGTGCTCCATCCTCCATAAAAGTGGCGTCTTCTTTAGATAAAATGGCGTTGTCGAATATCGGTAGTAGTCCTTCTGTTAATATTTGGATATATTTTGCCGCATTTATATTTCCGTCGCAGATTACTAATTGCGATCTTCCACCATACCATATCGCGCCCCACACCATGACGTTCACACCGCCGAATTTCACCGTCTGATGCGAAAATTTGTCGTCCAGTTGCTGTGGTGAACGTCTCCATACCCACGTACGACCACTATCACTCAATCGGCAGTATCTGCTTTCGTCTGAAAAAAGTGACAGACCGCCAAAACTCTTCGGGCTTCGTTCGCATTTCGATTGCCCAAGCCATTCGGCGCCGTTTTTGAAAGGCCGTAAGGAGGGGTTTTTTCTTTGCCACCCTTTTATACATCCCCGCACTGTGGAGGTATCGCAGAAAGGTGCGCTAACTTTTCTGTGAAGTTGTCGTACTTTTTCGCGGTTCTCTTAACACTTCGCGCACAAGCACCCTTTTACTTCTTTCAGAAGGTCCGGCACGACCTGGTCTCGGCTCCACTGTCGTTTTTTTTACGTGCGTTTAAATTGCGTAATCACACGGTTAACTGTGGACAACGGAATATTTAAAAATTTACTTATTTCACGTTGCGAAGCGCCGCGTTCAATCTGGCCAACAATGCGACCCCGGGTGAAGTCGCTAATATCACTCGAACCTTGTAAGCGAGGCATAGTTGTAACGATACTAAACTATGACTATGCTCCTTTTAAAATAAGGGAAATTTAAAGAATAATGTCTTTCTTTATTCGTTTTATTCATTCACACACAAAAAACTTTATTATTAAAAAATACATTTTAAAAATTTAGTTATATAAGCCTAACAAAGATAAAAAGAGGAACAAATATAAGGTAGCAACTTAATTCATTATTTCACAATATTTACTTACGGGTTCAAGACAATTCCTCCTAATTTAGGACCAATTTTCTAAACAAGTTTCCAATTTTAGTATGTGATATTGTCAATTTGTGATTCCTAGATACTAGCTTAACTTTTGTCATTATTTTAAGGTTAAACAAGAACAAATAAGGGCAATTACGATTAAGCTGTTAAGTTATTTGAGAATCTAGGTCGCAGAGTGCTCCATATACACCTAATAAATCCTTTATGTTTTCTTGGAATACGGCCGCAGCGCTAGAAAATCGAAATACCGCTTCGTCCGTGTCGAGACGAACATCTGGTCAATTTTCCAGGCGATGGCGACTTCCGGCTGCCGCATTGTTTACAATAAGTAGATGATTTAATAATTCGGACGGCTTGTTTAATATTGTTGGCCGTAGACTGCCGACGTTGCTTTATGATGTATTAGCGCCGTAATGGAGAATATCTGCACAATCCCTTATAAACTAGCCGTTGTTTTTTTTTCGCACGTTTCGCATGTTTATGTCTCTATGCGTGCGGTAATCTATGTATTTACCCGTAAGCTATGTTGTGCCAAAAGCCGATGTTTGTATGGAATACTTCAGCTCGTGTTTGAAATAAACTTGTCGGAGTAATAAAAGAACGTGAACGAGTAACTAATTTATTTCGTTGGTTTTATGGACAATTTCCGAAGCGTAACGATGTTTTCTGTTACGCAAAAGATATTTTGGTGAGTAACTGCCGAGTTCTAGAAATTGCAGCATTCGGAACAAATTATACGTATCGCTAAAACTGGATCATTTACTTACGTGACTTAGTATGTAGGGATAGCACTGCTACGTTAGTAAGTAAGTAATTCTAGGAACAACATAATAATGAGTATACGAAACGTACTAATAATTGTGAATCAATTAAATCAATACTGAAAAAGATCCGGCATGAGAGCGCTGCTAAACTTGTGCTCCAACACTCCTAAAAAGACGTACTTGAATCAAATAAATCTTACTTGGATCAAGTAACTGAATAAAAGAAATCCTTATAGTAATCAACGGCAAACTAAATTGTTCCCAGAGATGTTCATCGTGACTACCATGTAACACATGGGCTGAAAAGTCCCGGGCCTAACAAAGAAAACACGTTTCTTTTGGTTCACAATTAGCTTTATTCATCAACGTAATCTCCATCAAGAGCAACGCAATCATTCCAGCGCCGCTCTAACATTTCAATACCACTTTTGTAGAACGATTTATCTTTTGCCTCAAAATAGGCCTCAGTTTCAGCGATAACCTCTTCATTCGTGCGAAATTTCTTACCGGCGAGCATTTTCTTGAGTTCTGCGAACAGCCAGTAGTCGCTGGGAGCCAAATCTGGCGAATACGGTGGATGTGGGAGCAATTCGAAGTTCAATTCATGTAGTTTTGCCATTGTTTTGATTGACTTGTGACACGGTGCGTTGTCTTGATGAAACCAAATTTTTTTCTTTGCCATATGCGGTCATTCATTTGCAATTTCGGCCTTCAAACGCTCCAATAACGCTATATAATATTCACTGTTGATGGTATTTCCTTTCTCAAGATAGTCGATGAATATTACACCACGCACATCCCAAAATACCGAGGCCATAACCTTTCCAGCCGATTGTTGTGCTTTCTGGTGCTTTGGACGAGGTTCACCAGTTGCTGTCCACTCAGATGACGATCGTTTTGATTCCGGAGTGAAGTGATGAATCCATGTTTCATCCATTGTCACATATCGACGCAAAAATTCCGGTTTGTTACATTTAAACATGGCCAAACACTGCTCAAAATCATCAACACGTTCCAGTTTTTGGTCAACAGTGAGCAAACGCGGCACCCATTTTGAACAGAGCTTTCTCATAGTCAAATGCTCATGCAATATAAAGCAAATACGTTCTTTTGATATCTTTACGATGTCAGCTAACCCACGCACCTTCACTTTTCGATCATTCAAAACGATTTTGTGGATTTTTTTGATGTTTCCTGGTGTTACCGCCTCCTATGGACGTCCATTGCGTTCTGCATCATCGATGTCTCTACGACCACGTTTGAAGTCAGTAAACCAACGTTTTATTGTTGTTTCTGATGGAGCGGAGTCCCCATAACACTTTTCAAGCCATTGCTTCGCTTGAACGGTATTTTTTTCCCATCAAGAAGCAGTGTAAAATTAAAACACGAAATTGTTTTTGATCCATTGTTTTGAAAATAACAAAAGTAGCGTGACTCTTAGCACAATAACTCACAAACTAATGAATAGAATATCATGAAATCAGCTGTCTTTTGAAGGTTAGTACTAACTGAGAGAAAGGTGACTGCAATAAAACTAGCGTCATCTATGTGTTAGGCCAGGGACTTTTCAGCCCATGTGTCATGTCACCATAATATGACTTAACTACTTGTCCCACTGTGCAGCGGTGTGAATTTAAATCTATACCATAATTCATTGTCACTAAATAGCTAATGAAATTAGAGTGTTCGCACAGGCCTCTTACGATAACATAACGATTACTAAAATATTAACGTTTTGTAATGGATTCTTTAATGAAGTAAAATGGTCGTACTTCATCTGCGTACTGTCGTCCTAGCGAAATAAGCTGTATCCATGCTTACTCTAAATTTCACGAAATAAAATAATTAATACCAGTCTCTTAGGTATCTCACAAACTCCTTTGTTATCATCACGGGATTACATTTAACCTACGTTAACTCTTTCTTGAATGACAATGCTTCCACTTGTCATACAATGTAGAGATTAAAGATTAAGCATACTACGTAATTTCATCACTCCGCCTAAAACTCTGCTAGCGAGCTGAAAGCCGTAAGCTCATTAAAAGCTTTTATTAGTTCCACAATGGTGCGTTATACAGGGTATTATTAAATGATAAAAATCTAACCCTCCCATTTGCACGTGATTTATTTTCGAGCTGAATCGTTTGTCACATTTGACAACCGCTATCGATCAGTTTCCTTTTTCGCAGTGGATCGTTTAACAGCCAGCTATTTATTATACGAGAAAGTTTCTGTTTCTGTGCTATATATTTTCTACGTTATAACTTATACATTGGCTAACTAATGATGTAATAATTCATCAGGAATTATATTAATTATCCAAAAATAGTATTTCATTATTAATTGTACGCAGACTAAACTAATCCCAATATAATTGGAAGTTTTGTTGTGACCGCCATGAAAAGTGATCACTGTTCTATTATACATTTTAGGGACTCTAAACTATTTCCGCATAAATATTGTCTCCGAATCTGCGTTTCAGTGACGAAGCTGTTAACTTCCTTAAAAATGAAGAGTTTGCAATGATAACGAAAAATATTGTTCATACTGAATTGGCCAATTTAAACAGATTAACTAACTGAAATCGAAAGTAGAAATTCTGGTAAAACAAACGAATATCAACTTAATGTGGCTACTAACAGGTACGAGGGGAGGTCCAGAAATTCGAGGAATGAAAGGGTTTTTCAATACAATCACCCTTAAGCACAATACATTTATTAGATCTATGAATTAATTTTTCTAAACCATCTTTCGCCTCAAAATGGGCCAAAGTTGCCTCCTTTATCTCATTGTCGTCGGAAAACTTTCTTCCACGTAAGTCTTCTTTTAAATTGGGGAACAAATAAAAATCACTAGGAGCTAGGTCTAGACTGTAGGGTGTATGGACTATTGATTGAAAGCCATGCTTGTGTAGAGCAGCCATTGCAACTTTGCTCTTGTGAACCGGCGCATTGTCTTGCAAGAGCAACACAACCTTGGTCAATTTTCCTCGACGATTTTCCTTGATGGCCTCCTTTAATTTTTCTAATATCGCTGCGTAATATTCTCCGGTTATGCTCCTACCTTTTTCTTTGTAATCAATCAATGATATCCGCTCACAATCCCAAAAAACAGCAGCCGTCAACTTTCCAGCCGATTCTGATACTTTGAATTTCTTTGGCGGTGGTGTCCCCTTCTTATGCCATTGCATGGACTCCTGTTTGGACTCAGGCCCAAAGTGGTGAACCCATGCTTCATCTCCGGTAACAATCCGCTCCAAAAATCTGTGCAGGTTTGTCTCCACACAGCTCCAAAAATTGTTTGGACGTACAGACCCACTGCTGTTTCTGCAGCGGCGTGAGCATTCTCGGTACCCATCTTGCACTGACTTTTGTCATACCCAGGTGGTCATGTAGGATACGCAAAATGGTGATATCTGATACGCCAACTAATGCAGATAATTGTTTTTTCTTCAAGCGGGCATCTTGCAGTAGAAATTTTTGCACTTTCTCGACGATATCTGATGTGATGGCCTGAACTGGCCGTCCTAAGCGGGGGTCGTCTTCAATCGACTCCCAATCATGTTTAAAAAGACCATGCCACTTATAAATCATTGATTTACTAGGGCACTGTTCCCCATAAACGGTTTCGATATCATTCAATATGGTTTGAGCGTTCTTGCCTTGCTTTGTAAGGAACTTTGTCACAGCACGGTATTCAATTTTCTCCATAGTTTCAATTTTCTTCCGGATTGACTTGTTTAGCAGGCAACTAGTCGTAAACGACTGACGCTATAGGGCTGCAACTTAACTTATATACTAATGATGAGTCGCCAATCAGAATGACACCTAGCGAGCGCCCCTATCCCCACTCCATCCCCTCCATTCCACGAACTTCTGGACCTCCCCTCGTAGATCTAATGATCAATACGTAACTTCTAATGAAGCTGCAGAAATGCCGAAACAAGCGTCGCAAATACAACGGATACCTGTGGTATGCTGTTAATCTAAGAAGTGGGCCGGGGTATATAAGGTACTCAATTCATTGAAGTGAATGTGTACTTATGAAATTTTCAAAGGATTTATTAATTATAAATACTATAAAACCTATTTAGCAAAAATATAAATTCTTATTTAAAGTGTAAGCTTGCGTTTGACTCAAAGTACCGACCCCGAATGTTTAGGTAAGGAATGTTTTAGCATTTTATGTGCTTCCACAAAGCAATCTTACCAAGTTTAAAACAGGACCTGCTACAAATATGCTGCTTCAACACAAATATACAATATATTGAAGAACTGTTCACCAACAAAGAACTTTCCATTTTCAATGCTGTTTGGCATACTGACTTAACATTACATGCAAAATCTTAAAAGAGAATTTGCATATTCTACCCATTTACACTTTTCATTAAGACAAACAAAAAGTCTTAGTAAACGTGGATCGACTGCTTAACTCCATTTTACATTTGGGGGTGTTTAACGTGTTATCAGTACATTGAACCAATATAAGTTCTTATTTTTTATTTTCCGTAATTCATTATAAATTTCATTAATATCACTACCAGTTTTCCAATATCCGTGCTAATTAATTTATCTTTAGTCGTAATCATCTTTATGCTGAGGTCCTCCCTAATAGTACTTTGGCTAGTCATAAATTCTTTACAAAATTGGACTCACATCTGTGGAAATGAGATTTCTTAAAGTCAAGGGTCCACTCGTATAGTAGAAAACAATGTCTTAGAGGAGTTAAAGGAAATTCAAGCATCAATACATTAGGTTCTCTGGCAAAGTTACTATCAATGCTTTTATTATATTCAAAAACAGTTGATAATTACATTTTATGAAAGGGTGTTGAAGAAACTTAGAAAATAGAATGTACAACCTTTCAGAGTTGTACTGTATTTGGTAACAACGCCACATTCACACATTAAATTCTCTAGACTTTTCGCTTGGTCTTACTTAAAATCATGTCATTAGTTTAATCCAAACCTATATATAACTTAAAAGGAAATCGGACAGCAAACAAGATACGGGTATCAGCCCATTTGTCTATAGAGGCATGTTTGAAAATTGATGCATTCGTGTTTAACGTCTGTCATAGATTTTATAATTTTTATACCAGATTTTTTTTTATCGTTTTAATAATTGATATATGTACGTATTATAATAGCAATATTAAGATTGTCTGTATCTATAAAACAACCGGCGTTCAGATTTACGTATACTACGATTTCTTTCCTTGTGTTAATGAAAATTATAAATAGAAAAATATATAAACACTTTAAGAACATATATCAGACCTCCTTTGGTTAATAATTTAACAGACAAAGGCCTCAACAAAATCCTCCCAATTGAAAAAAATGGACAACGTCTATTACCCTTGATTATACTACAATTTCCTTTTATTTCATGCTATTAACATACATTAAGCTCGCTACGGAGGATAACCTTCCTTAAAGGAACGCGAGGGTATAGACCTTCCGTTGAGAACGCAGCAGACGAATTATTTAACCGCCTCATCACCCTGTCCGAGGCGTTCACCCTAAACGCGGGCAGATATTTATCTTATCCCTTAACTTCTACACGACTCTAAATTACTCTCCAAAACTTTCCTTAATTTCATTTTTCCGTTTCTCCGGAGCAGACCCGAAGCAGCAACTAGACCGAACGAAAAAAGAAAAAAAGGGGAAAAATCCTCGCTACACTTTAAAACGCAGCCAGAAACCGAAACGTAACGAATTCCCTATTTAATTTCAGATTTCCCTCGCGTGGAAGTGGGCCCGGAGAACCCGCTGAGAGTAGAGCGCGACTCCTCCGCCACCTTGCAATGTTCGGTCGACGCGAAGCCGAAAGCCATGAGCGTACAATGGACAAGAAACGGTCGAATCATAACCACTTCGCATACCCACGCCCTCCACAGGGTAAGCATACAAGATGCCGGGAGGTACACGTGCAAGGCCGACAATGGCTTAGGTAAAGTTGGAGAGAGGGAGATAAACGTGGACGTTCTCTATGCCCCCATCGTTACTCTGGAATCGAAAACGAAAGAAGCCGAAGAAGGTGAATCTGTGACGATAAAATGTAACGTGACGGCTAATCCGAACCCGCAAACGATCGAATGGATAAAAGACGGAAAACCCGATTTTCGACAAAACGGCGATACTTTGCGACTTAATAGAGTTACCGCTGAAAATTCCGGTACTTACATCTGTAGAGCGGTTAATCTAATTAAGCCGAGTAGCTTCCCAAATACTCGATTACCAGTCGAGAAAATTGGTAACGCTTCCATAGCACTTCTAATTAGACACAAACCTGGAAAAGCCAGAATAATGCCTGATAAACCAATAGCTAATGAAGGTTCCGCGGTTACTTTAACGTGCACAGCAACTCCTCCAGGTTGGCCAGCACCGCAGTACCGGTGGTTTAAAATTGGAACTGACGGACAACCAAGCATTTTAGCTACAGGAATTAAATACGCCATTAACAACGCTCATATAGGAAGCGAAGGCGTCTATAACTGTCAGGCTACAAATGAATTAGGTCCAGGTGAAATTGCTTCAGTTAATTTGGAAGTTCATCAACCACCCAGCTTTAAATATAAACTGAAACCGTTAGAAACCAAACGAGTCGGGGATCCTGGTTTTTCAGTGGCATGCAGTGCGAAAGGCAAGCCAAAACCTAGTGTGAAGTGGCTAAAAGACGATGACGAATTAACGGCCGATACGAATATGTACGAAGTGAAAACTGAACTAACCGAAACTAGTAACGGAGCTGTGAGTGTGCAAAGCGTTCTAAAATTCACCGGAAAAGCAAGACCTAACGGAAACGAATTATTACCATCCGACAGAGGCGTATACACTTGCTCTTTCATGAACGAAGTTAGAAGTTCCGAATCTATCATGCATCTACGTATTGAACGTAAGTGATAAACACAATCCTTCTTAAAATCTCATAATTATATATTTCCAATTTCAGATGAACCAATCATTCTTCATCAATATAACAAAGTCGCCTTCGACAAACACGAGAATGCGGAGGTTGTTTGTAAGGTGCAAGCTTACCCAAAACCGGAGTTTAAATGGTTCTTCGGATCTAGCGTATCACAACTGTTAACATCGTCAGAAGGACATTACGTCATCAACACGACTATGGCAGAAAATGATATCTACACAAGTGTACTTAAAATATCTAACATCAAACAACAAGACTACGGCGAATACAACTGTCAAATTGTTAACGCTATGGGAAGCATCGAAGCTAGAATCCGTCTTCAACCGAAGGGCCCGCCCGAAAAACCTACACGTGTAACAGATCTCCATATAGGTCCTAACTTCGTTACTCTTAATTGGGAACCTGGATTTAATGGTGGAATATCAACAACCAAATATTTTGTCTCTTATAAAAAGGTGCCTGGTAACGATAATATTAATATAGATGGCTGTGGCGTCGTTTCTAGAGCAATCGATTGGTCAGAAGCTGACTGCCAGCAAAATGTTCCATGTAATGTAACGCAATTAGAGCAACACCAAACGTATTTGTTCAAAGTGAAAGCTTTTAATACCAAAGGAAAAAGCGACTACTCACAGGATATTACCGTCTCAACCAGGGTAGACAGAATACCGTTGCCGGAAAAAGTAACTTACGATCCGTCCTCGCATGCTTTGTCAATTATAGTTCCAATAACTTGTTTGCCTCTGGTAGCGGTAGTAGAATCGATTTCAAATGATAACATACCCATACCGACATGGCAAGTACTGGATACGTTACCTTTAGAAGTATCAGGCTTGATGCCTACATACAAGGAAGCAAACTTAGATCAATTAGTTGCAAGAAACCATAGAGGAAAATCCATAATTGACGAGCAAATCGGTTTAGATGACGAATATCAATCAAGAGTGAGAGTAAAGCTATGCCTCGGCACCCATTTAGAACATTGTGGTGATTTCCTGGAAGCTGAGAGTAAGTATTGATGAAATACAATAAAATATTCTGTGTAATAACCCTAGAACACCTTTCTTCAGTTGGCACAGCGTATATCAAGGAAGCATCATCGTTAACTACACCGACACTAATAGCAATCGCTGTAACCTGCACGGTAGCCATTCTGTTTGTTGGCCTAGTTCTAGTATTCTGCAGATGTAAAAAGAACCAAACGAAGAAAAAACAATCGAAGGACTATGAAATGGATTCAATACGACCAACGATCGTTTCTCAGCAAAATCAAGCACCTCCGCCCTATTACCCGTCCACTGGAATGGACAACAAGGCTTTAGAGCATTCTCTGGATTTAGCACTCGCTATGGAAGACCAAAAGAGCGTCTACGCCACACAAAATGGATATGGATACCACAACCCGGATATACAGTCTAGACAAAATATTAACAATGGCGAATGTAATGTCTTTAACCGAATTGAATATTTTAAAAACTTCCATTAATACGACTTCTTAATATTTTCAGGGGCAAATATGGGCTATTTGGAAAACAGTTACTCTAATTCCAATAATGGTGGAAGTGTGAACTCTCAAGACTCTATTTGGCAAATGAAAATGGCGGCTGCGGCGAATAATTCGGTTAACCAACTGCAACCACCCCATATGAACGTTGATCGTCAGCATTCGTATGGATACGATCCCATCAGTCACGGAGGTTATGGTGCTGTCGATGATTATGCCCCCTATCCACATATCACAACGCAGAGTAATCACGGGGATGATTATATGAGAAACAGTAACAATCCGTCGAGGCAAGAATACTGCAATGACCCATATGCTGCCGTCCTTAAGCCAAAGAAGCGAATTGAACAACACATCGGTAAGCGTTTATATTAGTAAACATAAATGTAAACCTTATGCCGGTAGTAAATACTAATGGATTTGAATTAGCGATACTAACTTATGTTTGTCTAATACGTATAGGTCTTTCGTTTTATTCTGGTGAGAAGGTTGTGCAATTTTTATAAGAGCCCGACGCAGGTAGGTGGTTGTGAGTAGCAAACGTTAAAGTTTACTTAGCGCACCTATAGCGTTAAAAATTAGCTTTAAATTACCGTGAAAGATATCGGAAGAGATATAACAGCACATTTTCATTTGTATATATTAAAGCGGGCTTTATATTTTATATTTTGTTTATATTAGCTGGGCTGGTTTGAATAAAATGAAAGACCTGTTTTTTATCTCCTTGTGGACAATTGCTTTATTATGCTAGCAAGCTTCACGGCGATTTATTTTGACATGACTGTTTGATTATTTCTAGCTAAGCTTCATTCGAAACAAGTCGTACCAACAAATGCATGAATTAATTATATTATATTTTTTTAACATATTTGTTTTCCTAGGGAAACAAAGCAACAATTCTTCTAAATTACTTTAATTAAATAAAATTCATCAAATCTATAGAGCCCATCAAAGTATAGAGCTGAAATGTCCTTTTTTGAGATACCACATCTTGTTCTTTTAATGGGACCCAAATATTACACTCCGCTTCCTTTTATATGATATCTATAGTTGATTTCTTTAATGGCAAATGCCACTCTTCACTTCAATATATCTCTTATAACAACTTTTCGTTTGAGGTTTTCTCAGATGATTTGGAGTACCGCAGTATATCTTCATTTCATCTTCTTTGCATGGTGTATTTATTCAAATCTAGTTATTGTAAGGTTCCCTACGCTCATTCATTTCCTTTTGATTTAGTTACAACTCCACATCGTCTGTATATTTTAGTATTCGATAACATAAAGGATTATTTTTCCTTTTGTATTAAACAATAAAATTGAAAGTCACCAACTAATTGGATTTTAGCACTTATATGTATGTATTTCTCCAATACCCAATACGCTTACTAATTTCAAAGATACGTTAGAGCTTTCCAAAATACTTATTCATTCTTCTCTTTTAGTAGTCACGTTCAAGTTTCTTGAAATAAACTGAGAGCAATATGAAATACATAGTTTGTAAAATGCAGCACTTAAACCCTTTGTAACAACTTCAACTTTTATAGAGTTCTAGTTTGTATTGTTGTTGCGTAGAAGGAAAGAAAGCGATGGATACATCTTTCATACGGGCAAATGCTATCACGTACACGCCGCCAAGCTTAACGTCGACACAGGGATTTAGTAAAGATTTTTCTTTTTCACTTGAGGTTTTCGCAGCTATATCTGACGAAGTATGCTTTCATTCTTACAGTACACTTCACAGAATAGTCACTAAACAGAAGTAAGCAAATAAGTAATAAATGAAATGTTTACCCAACATTATACAGTGTATCCACAGCTGGATGGAAGAGAGAAAACTTTTGATTATTGGCTCTACACAAAAAATTTCGTACAAAAATTCTACTTCTCGAGAAACCTCAAAAACAGTGTTTAAATTTGATCTTCAGCATAGAGGATATATCAAAAATCAAACATTTTTTCTTTGTGGTCTAAGTATATTTTTATATTATTAAAGAAAATCTAGTAGGAATCTAAGATCAAGTAAATAAAGATATTTGTCACCCCAATAATCCCTACGTTCATTGGTTAGACCGCATTAGTACATTTTTCCAGTATACTAATAATGCAATCGATAAGAGAGTTTCATAGGTACCTTAGATCGCGTTTGAGATCCTTCCGTCGTATCACAAACACGGCATCGTTTACACCAGTTCTCTACATCTCGTTTGTTTTCCCCAAAATGTCCAACAGCAATGCTGTCATGCGTTCTCTCCAAAATATCTGGTATTATGTATTTCGGAACAATGTACTGCAGCTGTTCCGTCTTTCTATCATGGCTTTCGAACACCCTCTTCAGTATTCCATTTTCTACGCATAAAGAATCGCTGCACCAACTTAAACAACTTGTTATAGATCATAACATCTTATAGATTAATTATTTAAATTACACTTCGTTAATTATTCTCTCGAGCTCTTTTTACTATCCCACTTCTGATACCAAATTGTCACGGATGGTTCTCACTAAAAATTCTTTACAGCGAGAACTTGAACGTCAACATTTTTAACATTTATTAAAAAAAAAATTACAATACTGACTGTTGATTTATTTTACACAAGTCACTCCAACGACAGCGCCTCTAGGAGACGGGAAAAAAGTTAAAGTAAATGCGTACACGCTTTTATGCTAGAAACTATATTTGTTCATCATTAAAACCTGAATTATTTTAATGTTCGTGATGCCCCGTTAGAATTATTCTTCCAAGCACGTCAAGTCAAGTATGGTTTCTATTTCTATGAACATATTCTCTGCCACATATTTAAGAAGATTTCCTTTTCTAGACTCATCCATTGGCATACCCCTTGATTCTTTTACCTTTTATTTTACTTTAATTGTTAAAGAAATTGGAGTGCATTTTATAATTTTACTAGGTAATGAACTTCGCTTGCCTATTATTGCTCATCACCGATTCGAGAAATTACGAAAATTACTTTTTTACAGACTCCCCATACCACGACGTAAGCGGTCTCCCGGATCCATACTTGGAACAAATGGAAGATGAGAAACCTCCACAGCATATGTCCCTAAGCTATGAGGAAAGTTTGGAGAGTGGGTACTCGACACCGAATTCGCGGACAAGAAAAGTAATCCGCGAAATCATCGTCTAATCATACGGACTTTCACCCCATTCACCTGTTCCATTTCATCGTGAGCAAAGTGTGTGACTTAATTCGTGTTTTTATTAAGAAAAAAGATCGTCAAAAATAAACAAGTTATTTAATTAAGTCGGTGGCGTGTTTTTCGATATTACTACTGCATACTCACACAATTAATTAAAAAGAATCATACGAGCGGTAATTTCATTTCAAATTAAGCAACTTCCCAATGTACCTGACGGACACGTTATGATATTTATTCTAGTATTTCGTTTTTTTTTACGTTTTATTTTTAACATTACTTCCGTATTTTAACACAATTAGGTTATCATTTTATGTTTTTTTTAATACGTTTTATTTTAAGTAGACTACTTCTAATGTAATAAACTTATCGCGTCGTTCGCTAATTTATGGAATTGCCATTAAGTGTTACTATATCGGCCTATTGTGATTTAAACATTGATAGGCTTCAGCCATTTCGTTTACTATATAATTAAGGTGTGTGAAAACGAACTCGAAGTGCCGGAATTTAGGATGAAGTAGAGGTTCTTATATATATACACTGTATGTGAACAGCAATAAAATGACTTACGAAATATTTCACTGTATATACTTCATATTACTACATTATGTATAGTTTTGTAATTTAACTTAAATGAAGGAATTTTGCAATAATTGTTGTGACTTGTTGTATTAACGAATTTATGTTTAGTGGAAATATTGCAACAGTTTTTCCTTCGACACGGAGTTAAGTAAACATCTCGCACACAGAAATTTTTATTTCTTTTGTTCTTTCATGCAATACAAAAGTCTGTCGCTAACTTTATTTAGCATGTAACATTTTAAGTCAACTAGCGAAATTAAACATGTTTAAATAAGTGGTTTTTCATGAAGAACGATGCATTTGCGTAAGCTCATTCATAGTTCAGTGCAGTTAATACAGTCATTAATGGAATACAATATTATTCCAGTATCCTCCATGGAAGCACTGACAGGAACAAATCTGTCACTACGTTCGTTACTCGTCTGCAAGTCATGTAATAATGCTAATTTTGTTGACGTAAACTACTGGCTTAACATAACCCCACAGAAAGACGTCTAGATGTGTTAAATCGAGGAGAATAAATGACAGATACACTACTAGAAATAATCGATGTTTCATTGGTAGTCTTGTTGAAACCACATATCATCCAATTCAGACCAAAAGAATCCAGTTAACTTTGAGCAATTTACGGCAACATGATTATCGCTATCGCTAAAAAAAATAAAAATCTAAAGTATAACGACCCCTCTAGCATGAAATGAACATCAGACAGACAGTCTAAGTAGATGCAGCGCATCTTCATACGTTACCCCTGGCTAATTTTCAGACCAGATACAACAATTTCACTTATTCACAAAAAGATATTTTCGTAAATTGTGGAATACGACATACCGCTGCAATATTATCTTCGCTCCTTGTCTCACTGGGACAGAAACCTTACAAATATCTGGAGTTAAATTTTCGACCTTCAAATGTTCTTCGACAAGGACGATTATAACGATTGACAATTGGACTACAGACAAAATAGACGCTACTGAATGTGAATCTTGATAAAACATCTGAAGAATGATGGCAAGGTTGGCACGGAAAAGAGCCATTATCAAAAAAAACAAACTCAACAAGGCTACCATCTGAAAAGAGTCTCGATTCACAAATGCATCGTCCCTAATGAGAAACGTTTTACTTACATTGAACAAATGTAATAAGTTTCTAAAAGTACGCCCTTTAGGATTTCCAAAATAATCTTGAAATCAGAATTCTGAACATTTTTTCCTTACAAACTGTTCTACTTTTTAATAATACTAAGCCTAAAAAATCCATCTACAACATATTGACACACCTAAATCTTCATCTTAGTAATAAATCTTAATCTGAACATCGTCATGGGTAACACATCATTAGTGACGAATTTTTAGATCATTTGGAAATCCTTTCTACGTTCAACTTTCCCATCTGGCAATTTTACTGTTCTGTAATGCATCACATTTAGAATATGAATTGAAATAAATACACATCAATATAGATGCTTACCAATCTTCAAGTTGTAGTAGAGAATTGCTTTATGTACTATAGATATACCAGAACTTTATGTTTCTAGGAATTCCATATGTTGTAGAATTGATTTATACACAGTGTCAGCTCGGTGGAACGCTAAACGTATGGATATGTGTACTCTTAGTAGAAAATTATATTTTTACAAATGTATATTATCACGTATATAGCTTCCATTAAGAATATGTTTAAGACAGTTACTTTTGATTAAGCCGAAGTAGGTATGAATATAATTATTTTAAATGAAACAACCTGTATGCTTTGAGTAAATTCTGATTCCTTATCGAATTTTAGTGTGAATTTATTTTTACAAGTAGATAATATTTCAACGTGTTTAGAAATGGAAAACGCAGAATATTCGAATTGGGTTAAACAATCAATCCATAAGTTTACTCGTATGATTAATTTTTTCGAAAATTATACAGGGCGTTCGCAAAGTGAAAGTATATATGAAACGGTTCAACATAGCGTAATTATTTTTTTTCAAATCGAAATCACCACTCTTCGTATTGGATTTAAAATACACATCAAATTCCGGCCGACATTTAGGTAACATACCTTATACTTAAAATAAGCTATTTTTCCGGGAGGTTGAACTAAATCCACGCTTATATTTCTTATTATTTATTCGATTTTGAATTTTTTAAGAATACTATGAACGACACTAAGCCACAGCGAACCGAGAAATTTGTAAACGATGTATCCTATGACGATTGCAAGGACTGTGTGGATGTACAATTCACAGGTACAGCAGTAAACTCCACTCACACAAATTAATTAATTATGCGGAACGCAGCGTTTCGAGAGCGTGTGGGCTCTCATTGTCAACCGTGTTACCGACTGAAAGTAAAAACTGTATCACACATGCAAATTATTTCCAATAGCGACTATGGTACGGTTCGCTTTCGGTCCATCCTTTCCCGTAAAAGGCATGAGACCACCTAGTAGATTGTAAATAGTCATATGGTTTATAAATTTTAGAGCCTGCGTAGAAAATAATTTGCATGTGCGATACAGTTTTTACTTTCAGTCGGTAACACGGTTGACAATGGGAGCCCACGTGCTCTCGAAACGCTGCGTTCCGCATAATTAGTTAATTTGTGTAAGTGGAGTTTACTGCTATACCTGTGAGATGTATCCTATCATAACTTCTTACTAATGTAATCGACTGATTAAAGGAAAAAGAATATCTTTAGGCAAATATCCACTTACGCTTAAACCAACACCAAAAATACTTAAATATACTTGTTTCAAGGAGTTAGGGAGGAACCCATAGCGTTGGCTTCTTTTAGCATGAATCTAGAAGCATTTTATACGATCTCTAAGTTGCTGTGGGAACGTAGTTCAAGACAATACAAAGAGTTCTACGAGAACATAAATCAGAGCATTATTATTTATCAAATTTTTCATTGTTCATATCCTTTTAATTTATTGCGTCTATTAAACGCTATTATTATTTAATTTTATTTTCTGTGTTTAACGCTACAGGCAAAAATTTCATAATAAAACTAAATAAAAACTGCGTTGTTTGGGAAAATGATTTATTCTGGGTATAATGCGTTACATAAATATAGCTTAAATTGTTACTTCTTTCAAGTACAACTCGTATCTCTGAAAATTATTAGAACAATTTGAACAAGTCCAAAATAAAGAAATTTAAGTGGATGTCTGTTACGTAGGCGTAACTTCGTAAGGGATTTAGAATTTGCCGGAATGTAGTTTTCTGTTTAAAACGATCACGTTCTTACGTACTGCCGGTATAAGCAGAAGTAATGCTGTATTGGAAATATGTTTAATGGAAGAAATATACACAATAAAGTTTTAATTTCTATCGAAAGGACATTCCTCTATACGTTTAAGCTCCACTCGAAGTAAGACCCTGTGGTACATCCCAATTAAATGAGGTAATTTAAAAGATTTTTGTGCCAAAAAGAAATATATTTTCCAAAATGGAAAAAGTGCTGCAAATATTTGTGTAGTACTTCGTTGTGAATAATATTCTTGTTAGTTTAATATCTTGTGAATTTACATAATTCCACGTGTACTTAACTTTTTAATTGTATTTATTAAATGTAAGTGATCAAAAAGAAAAATTGAAAAAAGAAATATCCTTATAACTGCCATCCCGCTTAAATTTAACGATTACTGAACGAAAAAAATCTCGATCGAAATTTTAATTTTATTTCTAGTATTATTTTGATTGTAGTACATAATGAATTACTGTATAAATACATATAGTTGTCTATTAAAAGGAAGTGCAAGTTTATATATTATATATAAAAAACTAAATACTTATTACGTATGAAAAAAATTTTAAAGACTTTAATAGCAAATATCCGATATGCAAATTTCATTAAAGATATGTGCATATAAGAGTTGATGAAAGTAGCATGGAAAGATTTTATATAAATAATAAAGAATGATGGTGATCTCAAAAAAGTAAATGAAAGAAGCATATTTTCTCCTAAGAGACCGTATTTTTATTTTTTCTCATTGTTTCTATTTTATATATGTATGTATAATTGTGTAAATAAAAGAAAACTTTTAAATATAAGTGTAATCTTTAGTTTTTTTAATATAGTTCTTATTATATATTGTAAATATATATAAAAAATCGAATTTCTATTGTATTTTTGATTTTTGTAAATAAATGTATGTTTAATACTTCTTGTACTTTCAATTGTGTCTGTTATAGCGTCCAGCAATGTACTCACTTCGTCCATTACTTGCACAACCTGCCACTAACGACAACCCTCTATTTGCGTAAATAGTTTTTAAATCTCTTTCAACGGAAGGATCTTGAAATAGTTTCTAGCTGTCCTTAATAGCTGCAGCTTCGTCGGCATTGAAGAAATACCACAACATTGCCTGTACACCTTTGTAATGCTGTCCGAAACGGTAACTTGCACTTGCGGTTGTAACACATGGGCTGAAAAGTCCCGGGCCTAACACATAGATGACGCTAGTTTTATTGCAGTCGCCTTTCTGTCAGTTAGTACTAACCTTCAAAAGGCAGCTGTTAAAATTTCATGATATTCTATTCATTAGTTTGTGAGTTATTGTGCTAAGAGTCACGCTACTTTTGTTATTTTCAAAACTATGGATCAAAAACAATTTCGTGTTTTAATTTTACACTGCTTCTTGATGGCAAAAAATACCGTTCAAGCGCAGCAATGGCTTGAAAAGTGTTATGGGGACTCCGCTCCATCAGAAACAACAATAAAACGTTGGTTTGCTGACTTCAAACGTGGTCGCAGAGACACCGATGATGCAGAACGCGGTGGACGTCCAAATGAGGCGGTAACACCAGAAAACATAAAAAAGATCCACAAAATCGTTTTGAATGAACGAAAAGTGAAGTTGCGTGAGTTAGCTGACATCGTAAAGATATCAAAAGGACGTATTGGCTTTATATTGCATGAGCATTTGACTATGAGAGAGCTGTGTTCAAAGTGGGTGCCGCGTTTGCTCACTGTTGACCAAAAACAGGAACGTGTTGATGATTCTGAGCAGTGTTTGGCCATGTTTAAATGTAACAAACCGGAATATTTGGGTCGATATGTGACAATGGATGAAACATGGATCCATCACTTCACTCCGGAATCAAAACGATCGTCATCTGAGTGGACAGCAACTGGTGAACCTCGTCCAAAGCGCCCGAAAGCACAACAATCGGCTGCAAAGGTTATGGCCTCGGTATTTTGGGATGTGCGTGGTGTAATATTCATCGACTATCTTGAGAAAGGAAATACCATCAACAGTGAATATTATATAGCGTTATTGGAGCGTTTGAAGGCCGAAATTGCAAAGAAACGACCGCATATGGCAAAGAAAAAAATGTTGTTTCATCAAGACAACGCACCGTGTCACAAGTCAATCAAAACAATGGCAAAACTACATGAATTGAACTTCGAATTACTCCCACATCCACCGTATTCGCCAGATTTGGCTCCCAGCGACTACTGGCTATTCGCAGACCTCAAAAATATGCCCGCCGGTAAGAAATTTCGCACGAATGAAGAGGTTATCGCTGAAACTGAGGCCTATTTTGAAGCAATAGATAAATAGTTCCACAAAAGTGGTATTGAAATGTTAGAGCGGCGCTGGAATAGTTGCGTTGTTCTTGATGGATATTACGTTGATGAATAAAGCTAATTTTGAACCAAAAAGAAACGTGTTTTCTTTGCTAGGCCCGGGACTTTTCAGCCCATATGTTATGTATGCCAAGTATGATGAAGCTGTTCTTTATCGAGCAAGTTAAAAAGTAAAACACAAGTAATAAAGATCAAAAGTAAATCTAACAGAAATTTTCAATTCGGTTTTCTTGTTTGGGTGAGTTGCATTACATACACGTTTCACGCAAATTTCGCAAATATTACGCCATGTTTTACAACCGTCAAACTTTAGATGAGGATATTCGGTTATAAACTTATTTATTTGGGCAGCCAGCGGTCGCTTCTTCCCCCTAACGTGTGTTGAACATGCTTAGTTAATTATTACAACGTGTAATACGACGTATGATTTCTATCGTTGTCACGCAGAGACTGCAAAACAGTCAAGGTACGCGGGAAAGATGGTAGGTTTCCGCATCGGCCTGGGTGGGGATCTGGCACGCCGAAGATTAGGCTAACATTACATATAATAATTCTTCATGAAGTATATAGATGTTAACCCGAATTCCTATTCGACGTAGTTGCTCTACTTTAGCTTTGGGTGCAGATTCACGTTTCTTCATTGGCACTTTTTCTGACAACCTTTGGTTTTCTTTCCTTTTTAGCTCTTTTATCCTAAAGAGAAGTATAAATAACTTTGCCACTATTTAAGTCATGTTAGCAGACAATAAGTAACTTACTTTTCTTTTTCGACGTACGATTTCTATCGTTGTCAAGCAGAGACTGGAAAACAGTCAAGGTACGCGGGAAACGCGGTAGGTTTCCGCATCGACCTGGGTGGGGAGCTGGCGCGCCGAAGATTAGGCTAACATTACATATAATAATTCTTCATGAAGTATATAGATGTTAACCCGGATTCCTATTCGACGCGTCAAGGTATTGAAATGCCAAGTAGACATAGTTCACATGCCGATAAGGGATGCAGCCCAAACAGCATCAACCCTTGCTTGGCGCATCGTCGTATTCACACGCAGATAAGGCGCGGAGAAAAAAAGTTCGGCGGATGAAGTTTTGCGGGAAACACATGCATGCAGTCGAACCAGAGCAAATCGAGGAGGTATTCAAGTTTAATATTTAAAAGCTTAACGAAAGTTATAGAAAATAATGGAGGAATAGTTGGATTGCAGTAGTTATTTTATTATTTACGTTAATTTTCGACATTCCGCATAATTGAAACATAGTACCGCGTTTGGTCTAATTTTCGCTTTAACCCGTTGTTACATCGTAAACGAAAAAGAGAATTTACTGTAGACGAGGGTTAATGTTGGATTACGGCAGTACATCGTCACACAGTACGCAGCAGGCAGTTGAATTTTTGCATGAAAATAATATAAAACATTGAACATCCACCCTATTCGCCTGATTTGGCCATGTGTGATTTCTGGTGGTGCTTTAACATAAAGAAGCATTTACATGGTCGACATTTCACGACAGGGGATGAGATAGATGAAGCAATCCATCAATTTTTTGGAGAGCATTCTAAAAAATGACTGGCTTCAAGCTTTTACGTTGTGGAAGCTTCAGTTACAAAGGTGACTATTTTGAACATAAGTAAAATCATTTTGGTAAAAAGACTTGTAGTTTTCTTGTATCTCAAAATATACAGCGTGATCCTCCTGTGTATGTACACAGAAAAAGTATATCCAACAGTATATTTTGTATACTAACTGGGATCAATATTGCTAGCTACATTAATACGATATTTACGGCCTTACTCTCCACATGTTTATAAAGGCTGTAAGCTCTAAAATACGAGGGCAATCCCAAAAAAAAGTCTCCTATATTTTTAGATATACAAAGAACCGTTTATTTTCTATAATTGCTACATCACTTTAAAGATTGAAGAATGCTTTATTTTTCAACATAATCGCCATTTCGGTCGATGTATTTTTGTAGACGCTGTGGCAGTTTTACAATGCCCATGTCATACCAGCTTGCCGCCATGCCCTTCAGGAAGCGTTGAACCTCATCTTTCACCTCATCATCGGAACAGAACCGCCGTCCAGGCAAATGTTTCTTTAACTTAGGGAACAGGTGGAAATCGTTGGGTGCCAAGTCCGGACTGTAGGGTTGGTGTGTGATGACGTTCCAACCAAAATTTTGCAGGAGATCGACGGTTTGACGGGCGACGTGACTCTTGCTCAACATCCCTCTTCTCCGGTTCTGAATTGCCCTTCTCAGTTTCTTCAGTGTTTCACAGTACCTGTCAGCGTTGACTGTTGTCCCAGCAGGCAGAAAGTCGACCAACAGTACCCCTTTCCTGTCCCAAAACACAGTTGCCATGACTTTACTGGCAGATTGTGTTTGCTTGAATTTACGTGGCTTGGGCGAAGAGGGATGACGCCACTCGCGTGACTGTTGTTTTGTGTCAGGTGTAAAGTAGAATCCCCCGGTTTCGTCATCAACCATCACAACAGTGTTGCCAACAACCGTATTAAAGCTTTCTCTACGTCCTCAAAAAGAAGGAGACCTTTTTTTGGGATTGCCCTCGTACATATGTTATAATCTACATTACAGAGCTTACAGCGCTTACAAAAATTTCAAAATCAAACCATAACGGTTCCATTTTTCGATGAATTCATTCTAACTCTAGTTAAAAGAATGACTTTAAAAAGGAGATAAAACAAAAAACTATTTCAGATATAAGTAGATTTTCCATTCTGTTTTGAAATATTTTCGAATGCATTATATTCTCAACAGTACGTCATTTAAATAATCACTTCGGCTTCATGTGCAAAATCGAGTTTTATGAATTCTTATAGTTGTAATGTTTGCAATTTGTGTATCCTTGATTTGAAAAAAAAAACTACGAAAGGAAGTTCAGTGAAGCTTAACCTTAGCTTCTTCTAAACCAACTAGCAGATGCATTCCTTAACATTCAACTTAGAATAAACCTAGAGGATAAATTGATAATAATATTAGCTATGTAATATGTCATCAAATCTTGATTACAGTAATTTATATCAGCCGATAACGCTCCTCACCACTATAACTGCATCATCTGCTTCATTTTAAAAAGAAATATGATCCACCATGTTATATGACACACCAACAGTGACCTTTTGCGAATACGAGGATTACTTTTAAGACCGAATAAGACCAAAAGGAATTATCCTCAACAGAAGAAAGAACGTAAATGTCATTTGCATTTATATGGTAGAAATTTTATTTTAAACACGGATAACAAGAGTTTACAAACATTACTTTCCCCGAATAAAGGAGTACCAATATTGAAACTCGAATTCAACAATGTACGCAATTTTCATCAATTTACAATTGTACTATTTATAACGCCAATCCTTTATCAAGATTACTATTACCAAAGAAGGAAATGTCATCTTATGAGGTTAACTAGATTTTTATAATTAAAGAAACTGTTATGTTAGCATTAGAAATAGCAAAAGCAACAGGAAAAAGTAAAGTAGACAGCTAAATGACTGGCTGGCAAAAGCAGATAGAGATTGAGTTAAAACATTTTTTACAAGGAATTAGCTATTGGCGATGGTTCCATTTTATGGAAATGTAGATTTGTGTTTTCACATCCTTAGATTATATAACAAATGGACATTATAAAAAAATAATATATTTTCAATATAAATTTTAGAAACAAATGTACAGATAAAATAATGTATACAGTCTGTATATATAAATATCATAAATATAATAAATCCATCTACTAAGTTTTTTTATTAATAAACATCTTCACAGATTGCATAAAGTATTCTGAAGAATTAATAAATTCTTAAATTAATGCACAAAATGAGCAAAATTTTCTTTGAAAAGATCCAGTTAACAATTAGTGGACATTAAATACTGGTATACAATTGTAATAGATGGGAGCTGGACCTTCAAAGAATCAGCTATCGTATTAAATAATGTGCACATGATTTTAAAAAAAAACACATAATTTAAAAACAAGTTTGATAATGTCTACTTAATTAGTTTAAAAATAGAAACAAAATATTTTTTGATTAAATCTAACGCTTCTGTTTATTTTTTAGTTGCTCTACTTTAGCTTTGAGCCCAGATTCACGTTTCTTCATTGGCACTTTTTCTGACAACCTTTGGTTTTCTTTCCTTTTTAGCTCCTTTATCCTAAAGAAAAGTATAAATAATTTTGCCACTATTTAAGCCATGTTAGCAGACAAGAAGTAACTTACTTTTCTTTTTCGATTTTAGCGCACTCCTTTTTCCATATATCCTTAAAATCCTTACAAAATTGGAACCATAAATCGAAGAATTCTACAGGTGTAACATCGTTCAAGCTCCCTTGCTTTGCACGGAAGTGATAATACTTCATGGTACTGATAAAGATCTCCCTACACTCCTTCAAATTATCGGTTTCCGTGAGTAATCTTCTCCTGGCACATTCCAAGAATGTTGTTATTTTCTCTTGGAACGGTTCTAAATTTTCTGGTGTCGATGCACTAATCACTTTCTGGGCTCTACTGTTGCATTCTGCATAATTCACAATTAGAAAAGTATTAGTTCGGAATAAACGTGTAAAATATTTAAATACTACTGACCGTCTATTTGATTTTGTAATTTATTTAAACACATTCTTATGTCATCGAAGTTAACTGACGAAGCCCTTTCAATATCTCCGTGTTCCGGTACCGGTAACGCGATCGGTGCCGTTACAAAATCCATTTTCTTAAGTGCAGATTGCACTATGAAGTGTAAAAGGGTAATTTGGGAATCTTTAGATTTTACATCCTTCAGTTTTGATAAAATTTCTAATCCGAAACCGTCAGCTTGGCCTCTCGCTAAATTTCCTCCGTTCATATAGTTGCCTAATGTTAATATTATTGCAAAAACTTCTTTGAGCGCTGGATTACTTGTAAGAAACTAGAATTATTAACGCATTAAATTCATTACTAGGACTTAAAATGAAATAATCCCACCTCACAAGTGGATTTCATGTTTGCAAGCGTATGCTCCACCGTTGTTATGGAATCATCAAATTCTGCTTGAAACATGAAGCAAAATATTCTTTCGGCAAAATTAGATATTTTAGATAGGTCATAGAGAAACTGTTCTGGTTTATCTAAAGGAATGTCGGGGTTTTCGTCTGTATGAGCCCTTATATTTTTTAGTTCTTCAGCAGTTGCTCTCTAACAACAAAATTATAATTGTGCTATTTTGGTTTTAGAAATGAAATCATTCAATCATACTAACCGCTTCATAGATATGCTGTAAAGCTTCCAGACTAACAACGGACGTATCCAAATCGTATATAGCCGTCTCGATTTCGTGGAAGTCGACGTGAAGACTTTGAGCTAGAATTCCGACACTTTTCGACCTCTTACTGTCTAACAATTTCTTCGGCTCTATTTTACTTTTGATCTCAACCTTTTTTGATGACGGCTTTTTCGCAATAACTTGTCGCGAAAACAAATCTGCAAACTCCGATATATTATCTAACGGTATCTCGTCTAATTGTGCCCATAGGGGAACCGAAGATGGACTTGCATCGCCTGATTCTGTTGTCGCATTAGCTGAAACTAAGATCCTCGTCCAGTAAAGCGGTTTCATCGGAATAGACGGCATGACTGGATTCTTTCTCAGCACTGAAACACATAAAGAAGGATCGATTCGGGTTCTCATCGATAGTTTCTGATGTGTTGCGGATGGCGACAATCAATGGTGAGCGTGACGTGAGAGTAGTGAATGATGGTGATTTATGGTCGTTTCGTTTGTCGAGAAATGCTTACCTTGAAATGTTGGCGGAGGCTGGGGCACTACAAAAACAAGTTTAGGAAAGTGCATTCATATACTACAAACTGTACATCAAAAACATAAAATAAGAAAGACAAGTTGTGACAACATAAAAGATATTAACATGTAGGTAAGCGCCTTACTGTAATTAAATATTGATAGATTTAAAATTTGAGCTATATTACCGAAATTATTTACTAAATTACAGAAAAGTCTTACCTACACAATAACAACAGAAACATTAAAAAAAACGTAGATGACAATTTGTTGAAGTTATTAATCGATTAGTGACACAGAACATGGCACCATTCTTGAAGTTGAAAAAAATGAACTTATTTAATTCAGTCTGTTGCAGTAATCTTCCTTTTAAATAGAGAATTATAAATGCATAATCAAATAAAATATATGTTTCGTTACATTAAAATTCTTGATCGGAAGATTTACTTTGACGTATTCGACGTTACCATTTTAATAATTTAGACCTAACATCTTGAAAAATATATTTTACTTGATTAAGAATAAATCTATAAAGCATGCAGAGGATTCTTTAGGTACAAGTGTGGGTGCTTCATAAATTCTGCTCGTTAAAATTCTAATAAACAATTGTATTTTTAATGAATCATGAAATGGTACGAAAATGACGATGAGAACTGGTACTCTATATTTATAAACAGGCAAAATATCAAACATTTACCATATAACAATCAACATTAACGTTCAAAACAACCCCTATGTCAAGACCTAGATTTTCTAAAACATAACATCAAGAACAAACTATCATCTAGTCGGATACACATAACACATAAAATATGAAAAAGGAAACTTTGCTTTGTCTTTTACACTCACTTGACTTCTGAGCATCCCATCCACCTATTGGTGGCGGTGGAAGAGGAGCTGGTCCTCCCATCGGTGGCGGGGGAGGAGGTAACGGTGCACTTAAGCCTGGCATTGGTGGAGGAGGTGGTCCACCGCCTGGGACTAAAAGAGGAGGAGGACCTAGTCCTGTTAGCGGTGGCGGTGGTGGGGGAGGAGCTACATCTGCATTCATAGGTAAAGGAGGTGGTGCTGGTGTTCCTGTAAATGGCATTGGTGGTGGGGGTGGAGGAAAGGTGTCTACTAGAGGTAAAGGTAGTGGTGGTGGAGGGGGAATAGATGGTGCTATTGAAACTATTGGAAGGGGTGAAGGTGGAACAGAAGGTACTGAAGCATCAGGTTCATTGCTTTCTGATTTCAAAATTGGCGATGATGGTGGAGTTATAGAAGTTGCCGAAGAAGGTTTTTTATTTGCTATAATCGGCGAAGAGGTTCCTATAAATGCAGAAGATTGTATTGACGCATCCAACTCATCTTCAACCTTTCCAAACACATCTTCTCCATCATTGATTTTCTTTTCATTGCCTAAAAAAGGGGTCTTCGAAGATTCTAAATTATCACTTGAACTTGTTTGGGTTGCTTTTCCTTCTGCAATGATATGCGTCGCTAGTGTATTACTATTATCTTTCGCTATTTCATTCTTGTCGTTGAAGTTACGTATTTCGCTATTATTATTGTCTACTACGTATGCACATTTATTCAAACTACTATCACAGTTTTTACAAGTTATCCGCTTCTCTTCTTCAACTGGGGAACTGAAGTCCTTAACAGTTTGAGCAGTTAAATTCTGTATCTCGATAAGCGTTTTATACTTTTCTACTTCCTGTTTTAAACGTTTAACTTCCTCTTCCAGAGAAAGAATCTCGGCCTCTTTCGCGGATAACTTTGATTCTGGTCTCACCTCTTCGCTTTTTAATGGTTCAGGCGATTTCAGACCGGCAGAATCAACATTTGAGCTGGGTGTGTAGACCTCAGAACTACTAGGCGATGTCGGCGGCCATGATATGTAACTGAGTTTTCCGGGAGTTTCCGGTATAGACTGCGGCACTTCTGAATGTGCCCAATAATACATTAAATCCGGCTATAAAATGAAACAGTAACGTACAGACAAAAATAATGACAAACGGGAATGTTATATCTACATTTATTGTTTAACGTGCAAAACGTTGTGTTTTTTGAAGGAATTATTCTAACGGAGGACTCTACTCATCAAATACCAACCATTTTTATTGAACCTATTTTACAAAATTCTTAAGAACCACAAACATAATTGTAACGGTTACAAGGTTAAACGAATACCCTTGAATTATCACACCACGAATACTGTTAGTGCGTTATCGATTGTTTTATAAGTAAGTCACGGCCAAGGTGCAAGTATTGTCTTCTATTCATACTGTTCTAGGTGTTACTGTTTTAATATTTTATCGTAATAGTTTCTATTTGTAAAGACAAAAAAAAATCTCAGTTTGTAACGAAAATGCAATTTGTTAATGAAATCTTATGAATATTTTCTTCAAAATCATTTTGGAATAAAACTTTAGCTACTTTGGAACCCCAATAGCTATATACTTGGAAACGATAAATGCTCCCGGTATTTAAAGAGTAGTTCAACGAGAGTGCAAGGCATTAGAATAAATATATGACGTTATGGAACATCCTGTACATGAAATTTTTCATTTCAAAAAATACTTTTGTGAAAATAAATTATCTTCGTGAGCTGCTTATTTGTTATCCGTCCCATTACACAATAGCTAATATACTAACCTTAAACGTTGTATACATTGGCGTATCTTTATCCGGTATTTGTCGAAGCACCCCAGCCGCCAGAAGATGCGTGCAAAATTGAGCGGCAATTATTTTCAAATCTTGAGCACCATTCATTCGAGCACCAGCAAATTGTTTTTCGTTCAATTCGGACAAATACCAATTGAGCAGCATGTGACCTGTACACAAAGGCAACATTGAAAAGAAAAAAACAAATCAACATATAAAGACACTGTCAAATATGCAACAGCGAAGCCGCTGGCGCGTCATTTTCAGATTGTTTCCACTTTTACTTTTTGCAGTGAAGGGATACATGGCTGAGTAACCAACCCGAACAACCGGATGCTTTAATTAAATATACAGGTACCGTTGATGAAAGTTTGTTTAAAATCCTATTTTTACTAATAGTTGAGTAAATAAACTCATTTTCGTACTGATATATTATTATAATTTATTATTATATTACAATAAATTTTAATATTATAATGTATAAAATACACATAATGTCTTATCATTTGACACTGTGCAAACTTTCTTCGATCTACATGATTAACGTTGGCCAAGTAAATATTAACATACATATGTTTTAACAAGCAGTTTGCAATTAACCACAAACACTTACTCATGTTGTGTAGTACAGTAGATACATAACACATGGGCTGAAAAGTCCCGGGCCTAACACATAGATGACGCAAGCTTTATTGCAGTCACCTTTCTCTCAGTTAGTACTAACCTTCAAAAGACAACTGTTAAGATTTTATGATATTCTGTTCATTAGTTTGTGAGTTATTGTGCTAAGAGTCACGCTACTTTTGTTATTTTCAAAGCAATGGATCAAAAACAATTTCGTGTTTTAATTTTACACTGCTTTTTGATGGGAAAAAATACCCTCCAAGCGAAGCAATGGCTTGAAAAGTGTTATGGGGACTCCGCTCCATCAGAAACAACAATAAAACGTTGGTTTGCTGCCCTCAAACGTGGTCGTAGGGACACCGATGATGCAGAACGCAGTGGACGTCCAAATGAGGCGGTAACACCAGAAAACATCAAAAAAATCCACAAAATCGTTTTGAATGATCGAAAAGTGAACTTGCGTGAGTTAGCTGACGTAAAGATATCAAAAGAACGTATTGGCTTTATATTGCATGGGCATTTGACTATGAGAAAGCTCTGTTCAAAGTGGGTGCCGCGTTAAGAACTTATCCCCGCTATATTTAACACTATTCGGCAATAGAATGACTAGACCGACTCGAATTTTATTCTAGAAGAGCTCATAGCGCATAATCTCGTAATTCTTATTATTACTCAGTTATGACTTTTCCTTATACACTAGGGTGAATAAAATAGAATAAAATAGACACGAGGTAAAGCGGTATAAATATGTAAACAGCTAAATTCTAAGAACGAATTAAGAACTTTCTCTTATCATTAGGGTAGGGATAGATGTATCGGAAGGAATTCGTCATAGTTTAGTATCGTTACAACTATGCCTCGCTTACAAGGTTCGAGTGATATTAGCGACTTCACCCCGGCTCGCATCGTTGGCCAGAGTGAACGCGGAGCTTTGCAACGTGAAATAAGTAAATTTTTAAATATTCCGTTGTCCACATTACACAATTTAAACGCAGGCAAAAAACAACAGTGTAGCCGAGACCAGGTCATGCCGGACCTTCTGAAAGACGTAAAAGGGTACTTGTGCGCGAAGTGTTAAGAGAACCGCGAAAAGGTACAGCTGAGCTTGAGGCAAGTTAACAGAAAAGTCAGCGCACCGTTCTGCGATACCTCCACAGTGTGGGGATGTATAAAAGGGTGGCAAAGAAAAACCCTCACCTTACGGCGTTTCAAAAACGGCGCCGAATGGCTTGGCCAATCGAAATGCGAACGAAGCCCGAAGAGTTTTGGCGGTCTGTCATTTTTTCAGACGAAAGCAGATACTGCTAATTCAGTGATAGTGGTCGTACGTGGGTATGGAGACGTTCGTCACAGCAACTGGACGACAAATTTTTGCATCAGACGGTGAAATACGGCGGTGTGAACATCATGGTGTGGGGCGCGATATGGTATGGTGGAAGATCGCAATTAGTAATCTGCGACGGAAATATAAATGCGGCAAAATATATCCAAATATTAACAGAAGGAATACTACCGGTATTCGACAACGCCATTTTATCTAAAGAAGACGCCACTTTTATGGAGGATGGAGCACCCTGCCACAAAGCAAGAACAACAACCACATGGAAAGAGGAACAGGGGATTCGGATTTTACCACGGCCAGGCCAATCACCAGACATGAATCAGATAGAGAATGTTTGGCACATAATCCAGACAAATATGGCGAAACGACCCCGAAAACCCAGCAATAAGGAAGAACTCGTGACAGCTGTTACAGAAGAGTGGTTAAATATTCCAGAAGACACCGTTAATCATTTAATAGATTCTATGCCACGACGACTCGCAGCACTTCACGCAAGTAAAGGTGGATCGACAAAATATTAGTCTAATTTAAAAATTTTAAAATATTTTGTATCTATAACGAGATTAGTATCTTTTTTTAATTAGTAGGTGCCTATTTTATTCTGTCACCCTAGTAGTTACGTGAGGATAGTCAATCGCATGTTGCATATAATTAATATGACCAACAGAATTTACACCTAACACAGCCTAACGTTTAATGAAATGAAGTGTGATGAAGTTGAAACGTAGTTGAAAACATTCGATATACCGTGATTGACGTTATATGCAAAAACTAATATGATTTTCGGATTTAGCACACCCCAATTAATAGAAAGCAAATCTCACATAGAAGTCAGCAAAATTGTGTTATTTTTTTCGATTATTTATTTAACTTAAAGAACGTACGCTTTGGTTGAAATAATTTTTCATTAAATTTAAAAATAGCAGTATTGAAACAAACATTCTTTTATTCAAGCTTATTTTCTTGTGAATAAATGTGCATTTACTCATATTGAAGAAACTGGATTTTTGGATGAAATATTTTTTAAGAAAATACAACGCCTTGTTACAAAAAAATACTTTTTTTCATTCGCATAACATACGCAATGGTGAAATTAGTAGAAGCTACGAGTTGTGACGAGCTTTAATATCCTTAATATAGTTAAATATTCACTCAGTTTTCTAAACTCTTAAATTGTGGGTTAAATTATTTTATATTGTCAATACTGCATATTCCACTGAGTCCCAGCGTATATAGATTTTCGTTGCTGAATTGGATCATTAATTTACAGGATATAAATCAAATAGGAAGAGTATAAAAAGTTTTAAAAAGCCCCATGTCCTTGCAGAAATATGTCAATAAAGAAGAAAGAAGCAATGAAATAAAATTGGTAACAGAAGTCTGTCGAAGACACATCTGAAAAAATTGCTATTTTAAATACTACATTACCATAATTTCCTAGCGGCCCTAATTCAACCACCAAAGACTAGTAGTCAAATAAAAACTATAGATTATTGAAATTATATTAGAAGTTAAAAGTATTGTAAAATTTCGCAGAAAGAAATAGTAATTTAATTATACCTTTAACATTATTTAGTGCATGCTTTGACAGATAAGTATAGTACGTTGATTAATAACAAAAGGCCAGAAGCCATAAAGTTTACATAACCGGCAATCTTAGAAATATAATAAAAAAAAACTACCTGAAAATAGAAAAGTTTTAGTTTCCTTCAACATGTCTTCACTGTTACTATTTACTATACTAAAGCTACCAAAACTGACAATAACGAATTGACTATTATAATAAAATGTAGATACGCCTACGTATTGGTTACAACCTAACTAGAAACAATATCAACTTCATGTACAACACATCAGAAAGCTATCAATGGGAATTTTTAGGTATGAGCAATTCAATACATCCGTATTAACTAAAGCAAATTATAAAAGAATCTCAAAGTCGTAAAATATATACGTATAGTAAAACACATTGCTACAAAATTAACACAGATTTTACCACGCGAAACACTATTAATATTGTTAAATACGTTGACCATGTACACGATATTTTAAATAATGTGCAATGATATACTTCGCAATATAAAATAAATAAGTAAATTGAATTCGTATGTAGCCCAAATATTATTTTATATTTCTGGAAACCGTAGGTTTTTGAACTTCTAGAGGCGATTTTTAATGTTTAAAATAATTACTGAGCTAAGAAAAGTAATATTTCAGGTAATAATTTTATATACAGATGGAAACATGTCTCTAGCCTGCGTTTTAAACTTTATATCAAGCGTTGTACAAGAACTAGAACTAGAAATGATTCAAACAATTTAATGTGCAACACTATGAAAACGTTGCAAGCGAATAGTGAGTGTTGTATTTACACTTATTACTCGTGTCATTCTTTAATAATAATGTTATTTCACGGAACAGCTAAAAACCAAACAGTATATTAAGAGTTTTGTTAAGGACTTAACATTGTTTTTGTGTTTTTATAAATGAATTTTAAATTTCTAAGGAAATGTATTTTGTTTTATCCACTTTTTTTACTATTTTATGTATTTTATATGATTTTTATCTTCTTTGCAACCGTATGGGTTAGCACTATCACCTTATTTTCATTTAGATTATTACTTTATATTTATACTTTTATATTTTTTTATTATTTATTTATTTTGCTCTCTGTAGAATATATCGAATTTTATTTTAATATGTATGTACATTACGCATTGTATATGTATGCAAGCCGGCCATTCACAATACTCTAGCTAAAAGTGTCTAATTTAAAAGTCATTAAGTGCAACGTCGTCGAACAAATAATGGGAGTTTTCTTAATATTTAATATATACAAGCACAGGCAGTCGACTCCCGCGCGACGGTCGAGGTATTAGCGATCGTGCACTCTCGGTCACCTTTCGTACCTCGTCGTAACGTGTACAGTAACGTCGTCGGATGAATATTGGAAGTTTCCAATAATTTCTAGTTTTCTTCTGTGTCCGTTGTCGTCTACACATTTATTTAGTCTTCTGTTACGATTCTGGCGGGAGTCATTTTGGTAAGGTTATCGGATCGCATGTATAGATTTCTTTAATAAGTACAAATTCTCGATTTTCTATCATCCTTCGTCGAAGCTACTGTGTCCGTTGTCGTCTATACATACTTTTAGTCTTCTGTTAAGTTTGTGTCGGGAATCATTTTGGTAAAGTTGTCGGCGCGCATGTATAGACATCTTGTACAAGTACGATCACTCCGCTTCTTGTTGACAGTCGTTGTTCTTGTTCGGTCCTTTGTCGTATCGGGACTTAGAAATTTTTTTCATTTAGTTGTTCGTCGTAGCGGACGAGTTTCACGGAGCATTTTTCTATATGCAATGTCGGCTTCATCGCTCCGTTTTACTTGTCGGTGTGCATTTCGCACATTTGCTGGCTACTGGCTTTTTCCCTTCTTTGGAGCGTAGTAGCTAAAGATTGCACATAGTGTATTATTTCAAACGAGAACGCCTGGGTAGCTCTCACATTACTTTTGTTTTGAGATCGGCTATTATCGCTACCGTCGCCCTCGACCAGGCGTTCAAGCTCTAAGAGATAGGGTGGGTTCCCCTATAAATGTGTAAATAACGAACTTATTTGGTTCAAGTACAAATACAAGCCAATGGTACAGGGTTAAGCCGCTTAGGCAAATTTACAACAAAAAAAATGTATTAGGCTCCCGGAAAGGGACATATAAATAAGCATAGCTCCGAGGTGTGCTTATAAATTTAGGAAATAAGTAGGGTTGACTCCCCTATAAAAAGAGGGCATTAGTACATGCCCTTAACAAAGCTTCTGCGGAAGCCTATAAGAATTTAACATTTTAAACACAATTGAAACATAGCTTTGCAACGTACATGCTGTGGCGGTACTTTATATTGCTACGCATGCGCACTGAGTTTCACTGTACAACCTTTCCTCTCGTAAATAAGCGAACATACTCTACAAGTAGGTATTGGTCTAGTAATTCAGGAATTTACGAGCAGGCTACAGCGGCGCTGTTCTTCAAACTAGGAGAACGGAACAAGTTTCCTAAGTAAGCGCCGCGGCGCCCCGACTCGCCGTGAAGAGTAAACTGTATCCTGTAAGTACACCGCACACTGATGAAATTTAGAAACTCCTGCATTATATCACCTATGTGTATAGATATAAGTTTCTAAAACCAAAAACTATTTTGCATATTAACAAAATACAGATATATTTTAATAATGAATATTAGTCCAAAAATTACTTTCTAGTTTTAGTACCTTAAACGTTTCAGCGTGTGTATTTTACTATACAAACATTATTAAAGTTATCTATTTATAACTATTATTGTTAACATTATATCGGTTGAAATACCAAAGATTACAGTGTTTTCTCACAGATTACAGTGATTACAATGATCATAGTAATAACAAATGTTGGTTACATCCAACGGGGAAAGAAAATATAAACATTTGTATAAGTGACCAGCCCACTCTTTAAAAATATAACAATACTAAATACTCCCTCCCTTTCCCAATATCGAAATGAAATCGCAGCATGTGGTTTTAGTGATCTCCCAACGTATCCTGATTATCAATATCAAAGAAAAGGAATAAATATCCCTGCAATAAACCTAAAATTGACTATTATACGTGAGTTAAAGGAATATTGTATTCACTAATCGGATTCACATTTAAGAACATACAAGTATAATAAAACAATACATGTGCCACTGAAAAGAATATGGCGCCAGCAAATACTATTTAAGACCTAAACGTAATTTTAATAACTAAATATTCTGACTCTTTCTACAAGAAGATTTTCTGATGCAAACAAACGGCAGATAGTAGCGTTTTTTTCAATCGTATTAAGCCAATTTACATCACGCAATTTATGACACACGGTTGAATTTCTTTATGCTGAAAGTTAATAGGAGACATAAATTTCGCATCATTAGGACCCAACTGAACCATCATACGGGACCGTATACCTTATTACAAAATGAGAAGTGTGAAAGAACTAAAAAGTCACATAGTAACAATACACAACTTAACATCAATCGATATGTGACCTCTACGAAGGCAAATTAACTTTAAATTGCCATAATTAGATGAAGTGGAAGCAACATAATTATATGACAATTAAATAGGCATAGTGTTACTCGCTATAAGTTTTTCTTTTATTATAGGTCATGCTACGACCTTGGCCAAAATGTTACCACCGACAAAATGCTTTCAATATTTCGAGGACGTTGCTGAACCGTATATGCCGTCAAAACCGAAGAAATATGAAATCAGAATCTTCTTCTTTAGTAACGCACATAATATAGAAATTTATTGCAGTCAGGAATGAGAAAAATCTAACAAGCGGAACAACTCAGCAAATAGTATTGCACTTAGATTGTTAGGTTGAACCAAATTACGAATCTTCTAGAAATATAACTGTCGATAACTCGTTGACATTCTTAAAACTCATCAAGGAGTTAGAAAGCAAATTATTGTACGTGGATGTTAATAAGCAAAAATGAACGCCAACATACTTCTTTTGTTTTGCCGAAAAATCAAAACCATTTCGAGAGTCGCTTTAAATGCACAAAATAAAAGGCATTGGTGTCATATGTATTAAGAAAAGAACCGAAACTATCGTATTGCTATCAAACTACCACAAAACCAAGTCTGCGACTTCCACTTCGGTAGCGTGAAAGGAGGAAATAGTATAGTTTTGCAATGAAGCGAAATCAGGTGAGGACGTTGTTGATAAATTATGTGATGCAACAGAGTGGGATTCACACGAAAATGACCAGTGGCAATTTTTTAGCACATGTTGGATGTGGCCAAAATTATATCGGAAATAAAATTATTCGAAGGAATTGGGTCCAGAAACTGCGCTGTTAAAGCATTTATCAAATAAATTACAAGTTCTAACTATAGAAACATCCCAAACAGCAACTCCATCAATCATCCATCGTCAATAATTTCGTGTGAAAAGTTTTAATGGTATCGCGATTTCTAACATCCCATTAAATTGTCACTGTCTCATACAACTTTATTAAAATCTGTGTTTTTTTTTTAAGAATGAGGAGAGGTAAGTTTAAAGATAAGTTTACATAGAACAATATAAATCACAATAAATAAATAATATACGACTGTTCTATTTGAAACAGCAAGATTGACGTATAAAATAACTGTTTTAAAGACAAGATTCAAAGATTCGTACCTTCAAATTTCTCGTACAATTTAAAATCTAACTTCTCCGGAACAAACTTCGGCTTAGTCACTTCCAACGACAGTTTTTCGTTAACATTGAGCGACAAGGATGCGACTCTTTTCAACACTAAACTGTCCTCGATCAACTTATAGCCGTCACCAGGTTCGGACATAATCCTCTTGTATGCACCTGTTAACACACACAATATTTAACAATGGTATATGAACATTTAAATGGAAGTGTAATTAATACATATTCGTTCAACAAGAATGGAACAAAATTAATAAATTCAAAAAATATACGCTTTTTGAATTACATTTGAAATAGAGCTTGTAATTCTCATAACACCTACATACGTATGTAATATTATGTGCAACAAATCTTGTAAAAGTTAATTACACATTGCCTAGCATTAAAAGTATACTTAAATACATTTAATGAATTCATAATTGGATAAAATTCACAGAAAACTTGACTGACAATATAACTAATATTCCATGTGAGGTAAACTGTAGATTACACATTTAGGTATGGTAAATATAATAACTAAACTAAATTCCAGGGGTAGATGGACGAATCTTTTAAAATTAATTAAGTTTGGTTAAAATAAACTAAAATTGTCTAGTTATCATTTACGCGAACAAAATATTATCAAATATAATAAGAGGATGTAAGTGAATATACAGGGTTATTGCAAAGTTCTGGATCGGTTGAATAACTTCGTTACTTGAGAAGTTTCTTTATAATTTAATACGGAAAAAAGTCACTGCAACATGTTCACATTTTTCACTTCTGCTTTGCCATACTTATTTTTTAAAATGAGACACCCAGTATATTGTTACATTTTCGGATGCAAATAACTTTCAGACATATTAACATGTTTATTTTTATTGATAAGAATGCAATATCAAAAATAAAAGGGTACTTTACAACGTAAAATCAAGACATCTTTGAAAACATAGTGAAACATGATTGGGACTATAATAAGTCCTTAAATTGTGCTCCATTTACAATGTAGTAAGGATGTAGTCGATCCACAAAATGTGTCATTGAATTCTGTATCCATTTTGATATTGTAAATGACTCCAAAGAAAAATGAAATGACAATAGCTCTAAGGAACAGGCTGCCATTAAATTACTCCTCTATGTTCGATACAACGTGCACGAAATATTTCACCGAAATAATCACGAACATTGCGTAAAATGTGGTAGAGCTCCAATCTGTTGGAATCAAATACTTTCATTTAGATGGTTACGTTTGTCTGGATTTGAAAATAAAACTCAAAGGTGCTGATACAATCTGGTTCCTCAATGAATTTAAGTACTCGTCACCATTTAAATTCGCTATTTTGAAAAGTGGTTCTACCTCTGATTTCCAATCGCATTCATTTTATGAGGATGCTGTGTACGGATTTCCACCATCCAATGAAGATTTTCATTTGACCAGTAGAAGCAATTACGTCTGTTAACAGTATAATTAAAACAAAACGTTGCTTCGTCGTGTTGTTGAATTCACAAAATTACGCTGTTCTCTGGCCAATTCTGTCAATAATTAAGTATAGTCTGCGATCTGGATCATCTTCAGTCAATTCATCAACAATATGCGGTTTTAAAATTTTTAGCTTTATAGATCTTTGTCATATTCTTTAATTTATCTCAATTCCGTTGTCGAAATGTGATGGAACTGTTGGTAAAACACTAATATGAGTGTCTTCATCGATTGCTCCATTTGGATGTCCAGTTCTTATTAAAATATTTACTTAGTAAAATGTTATGTACTTCTGAATTGTCCTACAGACCGTACTTGTACTGGTTTGGCTATTCGAATAAACAGTATTCAACAAAGTGGGAAGATATCCACGTATGATCAAGATGCCAACTTGCTCACATTGACTCATATATGACGATCTAACAAGCAAAATGTCGATGTTTTCAAAAATATCTTGATTTTACGTTATTAGATAATTTTTCTTTTCTACTGAAATTTTATTAATAAAAATAAAGATGTTAATATTTCTGAAAGTAATTTTTCAGTCTGCGTCCGAAAATATAGCAATATACTGGGTATCCCGTTAAAAAAAAATAGACAGGAAACCATTACCTGTCAAACAAGAAACAAAAAAAAATGTATAATAAATTCGTTATTTTTAATATTACGTCCATATCAATTTTCAAAAGGAAATACGCAAACAAGAAAGTTATTCGATCTTTCCAGGACTCGGTACTAATCCTGTATACATACATACATTCTTACATACATACATACATACATACATACATACATACATACATACATACATACATACATACATACATACATACATACATACATACATACATACATACATACATACATACATATCTACATACATACATACATACATACATACATACATACATACATACATACATAAATACATAAATACATACATACATAAATACATAAATACATACATACCTACATACATACATACATACCTACATACATACATACATACATACATACCTACATACATACCTACATACATACATACATATACATACATACATACATACATACATACATACATACATACATACATACATACATACATACATACATACATACATACATACATACATACATACATACATACATACATACATACATACATACATACATACATACATACATACATACATACATACATACATACATACATACATACATACATACATACATACATACATACATACATACATACATACATACATACATACATACATACATACATACATACATACATACATACATACATACATACATACATACATACATACATACATACATACATACATACATACATACATACATACATACATACATACATACATACATACATACATACATACATACATACATACATACATACATACATACATACATACATACATACATACATTCTTACATGATGCAGCCTTGCCCAAATGTATTGAGCACCCTACAAATTTTGCACGCGTGTGATAAATATAGCACTTAATAGACCCTACTGTTTAAGACGTATCTTGTCGGCGTCTAAAAAAAGCCAAAAACAATGACTCACGCCAAAGCTACCAACAAAACATCTGGTGTAATAAAATCTGTAATTTTTTGTGATTTGTTTAGTGACATATAGTAATATTGTTTCAATATACCTAAAGGAAATGAACTCAGAATAATGCAACCTGTAGCAAAGCTGTACATACAATGGCGTAGTTTCGCGAATATTATATTGAGCTCTTGGACTGGCCTGCCCAATCCCTGGACTATGTATGGGGTTTATTAAAGCGCAAAGTCAGGCGTCAAACAAGCACTTCAAACGAAGAGTTACGGAATCGCTTACGCCAAAAACAGTACGCTATAAGTCCCAAAGACTGTAGAAAGCTTGTGGGCTCTTTACCAAAAAGAGTTTCTGCTGTAATTAAGGCAAAAGCTGGACCCACCAAATATTGATTCTTTTGAATAATGGAGATTATAAACCTCACAATTTATCAATTTATTTTAATTTGATATTCTTCAAAAAACTCAAAAGTAACCTGGGTGCTCGATACTTATGGCCATTCCTGTATTTGGCGGTAAACGGCTAAATGAAAAATGTCTGTTTTTAAATAAAACTGAAATACACTAGGGTGACAGAATAAAATAGACACCTACTAATTAAAAAAAGATTCTATTCTCGTTATATTTACAAAATATTTAAAAATTTTTAAATTATACTAATATTTTGTCGATCCACCTTTACTTGCGTGAAGTGCTGCGAGTCGTCGTGGCATAGAATCTATTAAATGATTAATGGTGTCTTCTGGAATATTTAACCACTCTTCTGTAACAGCTGCCACGAGTTCTTCCTTATTGCTGGGTTTTCGGGGTCGTTTCGCCATATTTGTCTGGATTATGTGCCAAATATTCTCTATCGGATTCATGTCTGGTGATTGGCCTGGCCATGGTAAAATCCGAATCTCCTGTTCCTCTTTTCATGTGGTTGTTGTTCTCGCTTTGTGGCAGGGTGCTCCATCCTCCATAAAAGTGGCGTCTTCTTTAGACAAAATGGCGTTCTCGAATATCGGTCGTAGTCCTTCTGTTAATATTTGGATACATTTTGCCGCATTTATATTTCTGTCGCAGATTACTAATTGCGATCTTCCACCATACCATATCGCGTCCCACACCATGATGTTCACACCGCCGTATTTCACCGTCTGATGCAAAAATTTGTCGTCGACCACTATCACCGAATTGGCAGTATCTGCTTTCGTCTGAAACAATGACAGACCGCCAAAACTCTTCGGGCTTCGTTCGCATTTCGATTGACCAAGCTATTCGTTTTTGAAACGCCGTAAGGAGAGGTTTTTTCTTTGCCACCCTTCCATACATCCCCACACTATAGAGGTATCGCAGAACGGTGCGCCGACTTTTCTGTGAAGTTGCCGCAAGCTCAGCTGTACTTTTTCGCGGTTCTCTTAACACTTCGCGCACAAGCACCCTTTTACTTCTTTCAGAAGGTCGGACACGACCTGGTCTCGGCTTCACTGTTGTTTTTTCCTTGCGTTTAAATTGTGTAATCGGACGGTTAACTGTGGACAACGGAATATTTAAAAATTTACTTATTTCACGTTGCGAAGCACCGCGTTCACTCTGGCCAACGATGCGACCCCGGGTGAAGTCGCTAATATCACTCGAACCTTGTAAGCGAGGCGTAGTTGTAACGATACTGAACTATGACGAATTCCTACCGATACATCTACTCCTGCCCTAATGACCCTAAGAGAAAGTTCTTAATTCGTTCTTAGAATTTAGCTGTTTACATATTTATACCGCTTTACCTGGTGTCTATTTTATTCACCCTAGTGTAAGTAAGTAAAGAAAAATATACTTACATTAAACATAAATTAAGATGTACGTGCAAGAGTGTTTCACTAACTACTAATTTTTATTTAAGTTTCATGTCGTCTTATATAGAAGAAGAATGTTTGCTAAATTAATGCATTCGTTTGTAAAGATAGACGGCAAAATAGATAATGATCTAAACAAAGCTAATACATGCTATTTACTCTACTAAGATTCTCCTTCATCTTGATATTCAAATTTAGCAATATTTTAATCAATCTGCAGCAATAATGAAAATATATCTAATTATACAATTTAACTAAAATGTTTCTTCTCTTCTACACCATCTGTATAATACTATCATTATATTATTAATTACAACAAATTAATCCACCAAACACTATTCTCATCCAGTCATTTTTACATTAAATAGTTATATAAGCATAACTAGTATTGATGTAATTCTGTCGTAGAAGAAAACCACTTGATCAAATTTCACTATAATTCTAGTAAGCGTAACAGCAGAAAAACATATTAACTGTAATTATTATTTACGAACAAGCAACTCCTTGTATTAAAATCAACAAACCCCAATGAAACATAAAGACTTATCTGACAACAAATAGTACCTATCGTCTCAAGTTTTCACTAATTTGTAGCATTTTGTACTTTTATTATGGTAAATAACAATGTGGTCCACAATTATAGCATATACTTCAATAAGCTTGCCCGCCATTGTCTTAACATTATTGGTGTAGCAGGCTACCCAAATTACAGTAATTTAAAATAATACGTCTAGATGACAAAAAAATAGGAAAATTTCACAAATATAATTGTTACTACATACAATACCGGTCATGGATATAGGAACGACTAGAAAAATGTGAAAATAAGAAAATATTAAAGCTATAAAAAGTTATATTTGCCACTCAGCTATTACATTGATAATTGAAAACGTGTTCCATGAATCATCAAGTTCAAGTTTAAAATTTTTGGGATAAAAGGGAAAGTTTATATGTCTCGACGCATAATGGTCTGAGTCCCAACTTCAGCGGTATAAAAATTCAAAGATCGTGTTGCTTAGAGTTAACTAATGAAGGGTGTGGTAGTAGATTTTGACGAATATGTGAGTGTTGCTAAAATATAGCGGATTGGAGGGGGTAATTTTGCTTTTTGCGTTGCTAATCCGTGTGATATAGTTTCAGCAACTATGAATATTTTTCGAGGAGAACGTTAGGGAGAAGTTGTACGCCAATGCTAAAGAACTTTTTACCTGTCGATTTATAGCGTTTAGAGGTGCAAAACAGTTGTGGTTTCAGCAAGATGGCGGTACCAGCCGCATAGCGCAAATAGCAACGGCTGTCTTAAGGAACATGTTTCCGGGACGTCTGATTTCGCGCAATGATGACATTGTTTGGGCACCACGTTCCCTGGAGTTGGCACCTGATTTCTTTTTGTGGGGGTATTTGAAATCTGAAGTTTCCATCAACAGGCCGCGAACATTACAAAGGATAAGAAAATAATATTATATAGGAAATTAAAGCCATTGATATGAATATGCTGTAGAGGATCATGGTCAGTGTACGTAAAGTTCATCGAAAATGATCGTGTTTCTTTCTGTTCCTCCGATACTTAGTGTACGAGTTTAGATCAAAATCAGTCAAAACCTATTGCCGCACAGTGTATATAGGATAAATCCTCCTTACATTCAGTATGGGGAACCTTTGACATGTTGCGGGTCAAACTTTAGTGTGCAAATACGGTCGCGGGCCGCGTTTAAACCCCATATCACTCGATCTTCCTCATTTCGAGTGAGTATGAGTAAGTAGTGTAATATATTTTTTAATTGGGCCGGATCAAATCTTACAACGGGCCGGATCCGGCCCGCGGGCTAGTGGTTGCCCACATATGATAATACCTCATTTACAGAGTATAAAAGGTTTCCTATTATTTCACTCTGTAACGCTCATAGGTAGTTATTATCGAAACCAAACGAGAAACTATGTATGTTTCTAAAGTCATGTTCTATACAGATAGAAGAAGTTAGTATAGAATAATAGTAAAATATATCTCTGGGTTCAAAGATTCTATTCTCTTATAAAGATATACACTACCGCTCAAAAGTGTTTAGACACTCAACTGACAGCAAAAATGTATAAAAACTCAGCAAAGATGTTAACAATTTTTTATTTTTTATGTACTGATGCACGTACATGAATAAAAATATATTAAATAAATGTGAAAATTAAAACGTTTAATTTAAATTTTGCTTTCATCTATGTGACCTCCTCTTGATTTAATAATTGCAGCATACAATCGAGGCATTCTCGCAATAAGTTTTGCCAGAGTTTCCTGTGTTATTGAGGTCCAACTCGATTGCAATTTGTTCCACACGTCAGTAGCTGATGTCGGAGCCGATTTTCGTACTTCCCGATCTAGTTCTTCCCATAATAACTCGATTGGATTCAAGTCGGAGCTCCGGGGAGGCCATTCCATAATTTTGAGAGTTCCTTCCTCTTCTATATGGCGTAAATAGTCCTTACATAATTTAGAGGAATGTTTTGGGTAATTATCTTGCTGGAAGATAAAATTTTGACCCAAAAGTCGAATTCCGGAAGGTATTGCGTGGTTCTCCAAAATTTCGCGGTAGCCTTCTTTTTTTAATATACCGTCAATTTTCACAATGTCCCCTACACTAGTACCAGCAAAACAGCCCCAAATGATGATAGAATCTCCACCATGCTTCACGGTAGCAGCAATACACTCTTCTCTGGCACATTCACCCACAGATCTTCTTACGAATATGCGTCTTCGGGTTCCAAACAGCTCAAATTTGGACTCATCCGTCCATAGGACGTTGTTCCACTCTTCTATGGTAGTGTTGGTGTTCACGAGCCCATTTAAGTCGCTTTTGCCTGTTTTGTTTGCTTAGTAATGGCTTTTTCATCGCAATACGTCCACGGAGCCTGACTTTCTGTAGGCGATGTTTGACTGTAGAAACACTGACTAGTTTTTGGCGACCAACATTTAATTCTGCGGTGATTTCCGGGGCTGTTTTGCGCCTATTTAACTTGCTGCTAACAACTATTCTGCGATCATCTGCAGATGTTGTCGCTTTTGGCCTTCCACTGCGTCTTTTATTAAGAAAACCGTCAGTTTCCCGATATTTTTTTACGTTATAGTCAACCGTAGCGTGGTGTATTTTAATTTTTTTGGCAATTTGTAGATTACTTATGCCACTTTTATGGTAAGCTATTATAAGCGCACGTGTTTCCGTACTAATTTCTCTTCGCGTAGGCATTTTAAAAAATTGTCACACGATATTTGGCTCACGACGTGAATAGAGTAAATACCACACTGCAACTGACCATAGGTTACAGATTTCACTATAATCTTCCAGGAAGGTAATTTAAACATTATTACCTACAATCTAACAGATGACTAAATTTAGCCAGTAAATTCAGAGGGATTGTTATTGTAATTGCACCGCAATAAACATTTTATGGCAATCCGACCAAGTGCAGGTAAATGATAGTAAACCTTATGCGATATAATGGGTGTTTATCTTACTGAACTACATTTTAAATACGTATTTCATTTTATTATAATGTTTTTTTGGTAAACATAATACTATATGAATAATCCATGAAAACAGGGGTGCCTAAACACTTTTTAGCGGTAGTGTACTTATATTTATACGCAGTCAATCTCATATTTACAACGGATACTCTAGACAACACAAATTGCAGCAAAACCTCTTAAGATTACAGTGAAATTTCCAGCTTGAGCTTCTCTCTAATTAAATTACTCGAATTAGGCTATCGGTTATCCAAAAAGAAAGAAACAGATATGTATGAATAAAATTCAGTAACCTAATAGGAACAACTGAGTACAATTTCGAGATCCTTCGATGGTCTATAAATAGGAATTATGTTGTAGATAATTACATCAGTGCTCTAAATATAAGCGTGGATTAATTGTCGATATCCATTATGCAGTAATTACTAAAACATGTCTCATTCACATAATCTCCACACTTATCGTTCTTGCGTCTGGTGCAATATTTATCTGCGGCTAATTTATTCAAGTAATGTTAGAAATATGTTAATATATTGTGTAATATCTATTACATCTGTCAAGGAAATAAGAGTACTGAACGTGAAATATGCACATGCTTCGGATAATTCCCAACGTGACAAATTCAAATTGATAAAACAATTTATCTTCCCATTTTTATACGGCGGATGTTGTGTGTCAACATTACAAATTATTGATACGTATTTAACCATTTGGAAGGTACTAATATTTAAAACGAATATTATACGATCTCGTAATTTTCGATAGCTTATTGAAAAAACAACATAGTTAATTAAATTCCTGCCAAATTCATAAAACTAAGTATAATCTATGGTAAATTTAGGTAAAACGATTATCCACCTATAATTATTGTATAAATAAAATAGTAGTGAGCGAAATGATACGATAAACTGCAGTCAAAAACACGGTATGAATTGTCTGCACTCAAATACAAAAAATTATGGTATTAGAGTACTACGAAAACGGCAAGATATCAAAAAACGCCCAGAAAATGTTTGAACGTGCTTTCTCTGCTTTCCCCTCAGCGTCCTACAGCTGTTGACGATCAAATTAGGACCATTTTAAAAAATTAAATAAATCTGATTCTAAAATAAATACTTTTAATTCTTTAGCATAGATTACTTCCCTATTTTGTATTACAATTAAACCGATTTACTGCGGCACATACACTCTGGAATTATATAAGGGCGACCTGAAATGTTTCCGGAACCGGCAAAAGATAACCCAGGAAGGATGAAGTGGATTCATTGGTCGGCAAGGCCAACCTTTTCTATGGCAACTGTCAAAATTTCAGACGTCTACTGTCAATAGTTGTTGTTTAGGAATGTATTTTGTGTAGAAAGTCGGGGGGTTTTGCAAAAATGTATAAAATCGAATTTTATGCTGTGATAAAACACTTCTGGATGGCTGGGAAAACGGCCACGAAAATTCGGAATACTTTGCTAGAGGTTCATGGCGGAGGTACTCCATAACTTTCGACCATCAGCTTTTGCGTGAGCGAGTTCAAGCGTTGCCGCACAAGTACAAGTGACGAACCAAGTACTGGACGCCCAAATACCGCTACCAACAATGAAATGGTCGACAAGATTCATGATGTCGCGTTAATCGATCGCCGATTGAAGCTGAAAGAAATAGCAGAGACAACAGGCATTTCAGAACAGGTCGTTGGCCATATCCTACACGAAATTTTGGGTATGAAAAAGCTTTCAGTGCGATGGGTACCGCGTCTGCTCACACCGGAGCAAAAACTAAGTCGGGTGACCGTATCGGAGTACTGTCTGGCCAGGATCCAACACAATCCAAGGGATTTCTTCATACGTTTCGTAACGGATACTCCACTACGTATCGGAGACCAAGGAACAGTCGAAGCAGTGAACTTCTTCGCGGGCGAATCGGTTAAGAAAAAAGCAAAAACCGTTCCATCGGCCGGAAAGGTCACGGCGACCATTTTTTTGGGATTCCCAAGGTGTGATCCCCATCGACTAACTGCAGAAGAGAAGGACGATCACGGGGCAATACTATAGCGGTATATTAACCCGATTCTGCAGCATTGAAGAAGAAACGGCCTCGCTTGCAGCGAAAAAAATGCTTTTCCACCACAACAACGCGCCGGCTCATTCATCCCGCATTATCGTGCCCAATTGAATGAGTTACGCTACGAATTAGTCTCTGATTCTCCATATTCACCGGATGCAGCCCCCAGCGACTTTTTCCTATTTCCAAACCTGAAACAATCAGCGGGAGGAAAGAGATTTGCCTCAAATGACAAGATCATCGCCGCTGCAGATGGCTATTTTACAGACCTCGAAACATCCTACTTTTCCGACGGCTTGAAGAAACTAGAGCACCGTTCGAAAAAGTGTATTGATCTTTAAGGAGACTCCGTTGAAAAATAAAAATAAAAAACAGCACCAATACCGTGTTTTTCTTGTGGATTCCAGAAACATTTCAGGTCGCCTTCGTATACATTTTTTAAAATTCTTCCGGGTGTTAATCCTCGTAGAAAGCTGGTTCTCAGAAGAACCTGGCATAGCTCGACGTTTCGATGAAGTGCCCTTCATTTTCTTCTGGACCAAATCGTTACAGAAAAAGATGAAAGAGACTTCATCAAAAGAATGGTACACAAGATGTTTTCTTCTTTCTATACGGAATTACCATAATTTCCTTGTGGCCTTAATTTGATATCCAACGACTGTGTATTATCCAAAGTTATAACTATCCAGATATAACAGACAATATGAACAATTCCATTACTAAGTACACGTACTAAATAAAAAGCAGTAAAAATATAATAATAATAATAATAAAAGACGTTTAACGTCAAATATATATTCGATCCTTAAACAGAAAGAGGTACTTAATCTTTAAACGCTATTTTTAAATATTTTTTAATTAAATATTGTTTATGCATATAAAATTATTTTCGTTTCAGTTAGCGTTGTGTTTTCGAAAACATCACGTCAAAGAGATAAGTTTGTTTGAAAGTGATGATGCAGATCCAAATTTAGAAACTTTTACAACTTCATTAAAGCAAGAGCTACCAAACAGCAACTATTAATTTTGCTTAAAACTAAGATACTCTACAAAATAAAATCACTGTTGTCTTTTTAATCCGATGTATGTATCACTAAATTAACAGTATAAATAGCAACAATTAAACTGTTTTGATTGATACGTGTTTGAGATGAAATGTAGGATACGTATCAATCAAAACAGCTTGCGTATTTTACATTTCCCCTCAAACACGTATTAATCTGAGTTTAAATTGAATCTTTCTCACAAATAAGAAATAAATACCTACCTCTGTTTAAAATATTTCTTCGTAAAGTTTTTAAAATATCGTTGGTTTTTTCCATTATTAAAACGCGCGACAGTCTTTCTAAAAGCACGATATTAAGTATAATCAAAAATCGCCGTAACATAAACTATTTGAATACAATTTCTATGTTTGAAGAGAAATATTAAAAAAAATATTTTTTGTAATTGTATTTTTTCGTAGTTTCATAAATAAAAGTCTACAAGGTCACATTAGCACTCGTACAATGATAAAAAGTTTTCATCCTATTGAGACCTTACTTTAAGAATTTCTAATTTTAATTTTTTTTATTTCATAATATAACTGCCAGTGTTATGGAGAATGTTGACAAAATTGTGACAAACTCAGAACAAATTTGACCTGTGACGAAGGAAACTATAATAACTTACCTGTTGGCGAAGAATAATCCAAAAGGGCATCGCTATTCTTCTTGTTAATTATCTCTGAATCGTCTTTAGGTGACATTTCTGAATCCACAGATTTCAAGATATCGCCGCCATCTATGCAAATCCCACTCTCTCCACTGATATTCTGGTCCACCTCCGAAAAATTCTTGGTAACGACTTCTACGTTTTCAGAGGAGAATGATTCATTTGGTTCAACCTCCAAGCTTATTTGACTTGTCTTCGATATACCCAACTTACTAAGTTTTTCCGTCAGATTCTTTTCCCTTTTAAACTTATGCTCGTTTAGTTTAAACGAATTCAGAGCAAAATTATGTGAGAAGCTGTCGTGAACGTTGTCCGGAATCTCTACGTCCGATAGGACGCTCTCCTCGCTGTAATAACATTGATTGATCTCGGCAGAAAATCCCACAGGTGTTAACGGGTCGGTGAAGACTGAGTCTGAGCTCGATTCTCCACTTTGAGGAGAGAGCTTTTCTTGTGCCTTCGGTGCTAATGTACCATTTTCTTGCGGTTTTATTAGTGCATCTTCTTCGTTATCTTGTTCAGAGACAATTTGATTAAAATGCTCCGCCGGTACCACACCAACGAATTGAGGCTCTTCCGATTTTCCCCTTTTCCCTCGAATTATTTTCAATCCTTTACCTTTCCCGGGCTTTGACGGCTTCGCATCTCCAGCTTGTATATTTCCCATGTTTAAAATGGATTACATAGATTCGCTACGTAAATGATTTTCAAAAGCACACAAACTTAACAACTATATAACTCAACGTAACTATCTGCCGTGTAGAGCTGCAAAGCCGTAACTATGCCTCCTACACAGAATAAAAATCTTTACGCACTGTTTAACAACAATCGCAATAACAATCAGCATTTCCTGCTTCCCGTACATGTAACTATCGGCTCCAATAATAACGAAATGATCACCGAAAGACCTTAACAAGTGCACATTATCACATTTTTAACAGTATAAGTCTACCTATTCGTAGTATTGAGCCCGTGCGACTGCGCTTGATGACTGCCTTCCGCCCCAATCGATTCGCCAAGAAGACCAAGTTACAAGTGCGGGGACTGGCGAATCCTAAACAAGAAGACTTGTCTGGAATTCCGTGTACACAAATATTACTAATATTTAATCGCTAAAAATGCGATAAGATTTAAAGGTCCGGTCAAAGATCAGACTATTATTCTTTCTTTAACACTTAATTGTTTTAATTATTTTCGGACGTACACCATAATTAATTTCAATTTACAAAAATACCGTAAATAACATGATAAAATAACGTACAATGAAAAACGACACTCTCAAATTTTCAAATGCAATGACGCAAAAAAATCAATGATTTGATATGTAAATGAGATGGCGTTATAATTATTGAAACTAGTTCTGAAATATTGCCAGAAAGAAAATTTAAATCGGCGAGGTATTTTTCTTTTTAGATTAACTAAATTATAGTGCTTTTTGTTCTGCAAAACAACATTTTAATATAAAATTCAAATTAACTAACAAACTACAAACATACACAATCTTTCAAAAACAATTACGATATATATTAACATATTACAAAAATAGAGTTTATATAAATAACAGGAATTTTTTGTTTATTATTCCACTAATATAGAAAATAACACCGCTCAACAAAATAAATTTTTTGCCGTGGTGCCTGTAAAATACAAACTGAGTTAGAGTATTTTTAATGTGCTGGTTCCAAAAATAACTGGTATTTCTTCCTAGCAGTTCTAGTTTTTGAGATAAACCACGGTGAAATTTATTACTCATATGTAATAAATTTCACCGTTATCTATTAGTAGAATAGATGCTTTCTAAATTTCACACGCTCGGATGTAACGTAACCAACAAGATTCATCACTTTCACAGCCACCTACATCGCTTTCCAGAAAACTTAGGTGATGTTAGTGAGGAACAGGCGGGGAGATTTCACCAAGACGTCAGCATTATGCAGGAAAGGTACCAAGGAAGATGGTGTACCAATATGATGGCCGATCACGTATTGCTGGAATCTTCAGCAAGACTGTTCCGGTAAACCTCACGCAAGGAAATCTTATAAAAGGAAATTTGTAACTGATGATTCAAAGTTGTATATGCATATTTTTCTATAAAATAACTACCCCCTACTCCTTTTTTTGTATTTCAGTTAACAGTTATCAAATAGTAATATTTAAACAGTTACGTACGTAACAAAACATTAAATCTAATTTTGGCGAATTTTTCCTAAATAGGACAAAAAGAGAAAACTAGATCTGAACAAAATTGAAGGTATTTCTTGATTATGCACCCCAAAATTGCTTAATTGCACTTAAAAAGTCCAAGTCACCAAAATATATGTTGACCAGTATAACCAAAGCACTAGCAAAAGAAGAAACCTTAAACAGGCTGGAAATAGAACAATTTTTGCTGAACATGAGCAGCTCAGAAGGAAATATATCGAGACACTGCGAAGCGATTGCAGAAAAGGTTGCTGGTTACACTAATAGACCAATTGTGGAATATTTACATGGAATCACTTATAATTTTTAATTATAATTTCTTTAAAATTGTTTTTAATGTGACATATTTTCATTTTAAGTTAATGGTTATGTTATAACTTTTATGTACCTGTATTGTGTGTATTTTTAATAAACTCTACCACTAGAAACAAAAGTTTGTTTTATTTCTGTACATTGTATTCTGACCGAGTCGAATTCTCATCGCGCCCAATTTGTGCGAGTCACATATGTACACATACATCTAATTGTCGACTTGCTATGAGAATCGTAACATAAAACATGCAACTCCTGCAAAAGTCAGCAATAGAATAGTGAACTTTCAGTTATTATAATATACACCGTACACTACACAATTATCACAAATATATTGTCGTTTTATTAGGGGATGAATACACCAGCTCTTAACTGCATTAATCTACCTTTCTCTTACTTTTGATAACACATTTACATAAACTATTTAGTAATTAGTGTAAGTAAATGTTAATTTAGAATTAGAGGAAATATGTTCACATATAATAGACAACAATTTTCTATTTTGAATTTTTATAATGGCGCCATCAATAGTGTAGTAGTCACATCAATATTAATAAAACTTCACATGATCGATATGACAGGAATTATCGTACACATTTGAGTTAAATCGGTAATACAGTTTACGATATTTATTGTTGTAATAGTAAGAAGAAGTTTGGTGTATGGTACGCAAAAATTTGGTTTTCCAGAATATGTTTTTAAACCCTTTTCCTGTCTTTTAAAAGCATGGCAGAAGTACAACCAAGCAGATATGAAAAGTCTTTGGGCCTTCTCACAACCAAATTTGTTGATTTGTTGCAGAAAGCCAATGGAGGTGTTTTAGATTTGAAAATTGTATATATACAACTTTGAGCTTGTACTTTATCAAGGTATACATCTTTATTATTATACTTCTAGGCTGCGGATATGCTTGCAGTAAGGCAAAAGCGTAGAATATATGATATAACCAATGTATTAGAAGGTATTGGTTTAATAGAGAAAAAGAGTAAGAATAGTATTCAATGGAAGTAAGTAAACTATGGTCCATACACAAGCTTAATATGTTTATAGTTTAAATTACAGACCTTATACATATAAAGACAGTATACCAAACTGTAATTCTCAAGAGATAGCCAATAAAGTATCAAATTTGAAAGGTGAACTTAGTAAGCTGGAACATTACGAAAATCTACTAGATAGACATAGGTTATGGATAGAACAAAGCATAAAGAACTTAACTGACGACATTGATAGCAAAAAGTATCTTTATGCCACTAAAGAGGATTTCGTAGAATGTTTCGGTACTAACGATAAAATTATTACATTAAATGCACCGTTTGATACGAATGTACAGATATTAGTAATTATATACTACTTTGTTTAAGTTCCAGATTAGTAACACTAATATTTTAGGAAAACAAAACCTCATTTTCCATTAAATTAAAATCACCTTCAACCCCGATCAAAGCATGTGTTAGTATCGATACCGAAGAAAAAAATTCAGAGAGAAAAAGACCACATGATGAAGTACGTTCGCTTCTGCTTTAATGTTACGTTTTGACATTATCGTTTTAGGCATTCAGTATAGATACAATTAAGGTTGAAGCTGATGATATTGAATATAAAAGGAAAACCTCTACAATAAGACAAAGTCCGCAAGAGTCTGATGAAGATTCTGAATTGGTGACAGCTGAAATTTTGTTCAAGAAATCAACTGCTTTTGAAATAAAAGATAAAGAGCAATTTACAAATGTTAATGGTAAGTATGCACGTTAAATGTAGAATTAAGACATTAAGTATTCCAATGCAATTCTAGAAAATAACTGGATGCCGTATATTTTGCAATTATAAATATTATTCGCTATAATGTTTGATACATAAGTATTTTTTTGCAGACAGAGGCTACTAAGATTATCTCAATTTCTAGATCAATAATTGATATCTTTTCCAACTACTTAGTGTAAAATAAGATAGGTGTAGTGAGAATAGTTGGCTGAATGTTGGAGTTAAATAATCATTAGTGAATTCACAGGTATAGCAGTAAACTCCACTCACACAAATGAATTAATTATGCGGAACGCAGCGTTTCGAGAGCACGTGGGCTCTCATTGTCAACCGTGTTACCGACGTGTTACCAGTCGGTAACACTCGAAACGCTGCGTTCCGCATAATTAATAAATTTGTGTGAGTGGAGTTTACTGCTATACCTGTGAATTGTACATCCACACAGTCCTTGCAATCGTCATTCAACCACTAGTGAACTAAAAAGCACATATTTCTTGCAAAAACCTGCATAAAAAATGTCAAATTCAGGTCCAGTACACAATTTTGTGTTTATATGATTTACCATAACGCCATGCGAAGGAAAATTTTCTCTTCTTTATATGGAATGTGTACTCTTTCGGTTTATTTTAAACTACTGTACTTAAGGAATATATACTACTTTTTTTTTTGAAATGTCCTGCGAGCTGTTAAGGGGGGAAATTGGGTACCGCACAGTTCTATTCACAGGTATAGCAGTAAACTCCACTCACACAAATTAACTAATTATGCGGAACGCAGCGTTTCGAAAGCACGTGGGCTCTCATTGTCAACCGTATTACCGACAGTCGGTTGACAATGAGAGCCCACGTGCAATAAAACTAGCGTCATCTATGTGTTAGCCCCGGGACTTTTCAGCCCATGTGTTACTATGTGGCTGTGTACACGTGCTAGTTCATCTATCACATATTCCTTCGGTGGTTTATGTCTAGAACATACACACTATTACTTACTTGCTTCAAGTTACTTCAGACCAAAGACGACCGACAATATCGTGTTTCATCAAATATCTTTCCACATAGCCAATAACAGCAACATAAAAGTACTGCAATATGGGAAATATAATAATTAATTAAACAATTATTTCTTTTACATTTTTAACTTTGATAGACCGATCGTTTGCATTACAAAAAAAAAGTATGTTGCGTTAGCCATTGAAATTTAGTTTAATTATTAACTATTATGCTACAATTATGGACTAATATAAAATACTTTTAATTTATTTGTGTGATCGGATTGCATATGTATGACGTCATTTGATTATATGTATGTCATCGCGTTAATGACGTGCATTGGAACTTTATCGCGTCTCCTATATATATACCTTTTTTTTATAAGCTTCGTATGCACGTTAATGTATAAAAAAATATTACTGGAGGCTTACTCAAAAACTCTTTATAAACCTTTATTCTCATATTTTAATATTACATTCAAATTTCTATTTGTATGGTTATTTTTATTTACAGGAAGCGATTCCTTTCTACGATTAAGTCCACTACCAGGCGCACATGATTTTTATTACAGCCTTTTGGAAACTGAGGGAATAAGTGACCTATTTGACGTCGCAAGTGAAATATGTTGTCAAGAGTAATATTACCCTGGCTGTTATCCAATAATATAGAATATTTTTTATGTTTTTGACTGTACAACACATATGTGAATAAGAAGTAAACTATTTTTTGTTAAAATTTGCAATATTTTTTATTTCTCTAGCCCTTTAAAGTCCCCTACTCTACATGAAGCTGGTACCGCAACGTTTAATGTCTTGCTTATCACCCTTGGAGTCCTAAGTCCTAATCTTCCTCAAACTTGAAGTCTTCTTGTAGTTTTCTTCGCTCCATCTAAAATATATTTTATGACCAACGAGTGAGTGCCTTTTGCAGTTTTGTTACAGAATATTACGGCGAGAATTATAATTACACAAGATAAAGATATATTTGTGTGATACACTTTTTGCTAACTTAATTTATTATCAAGTTAAATTTTAATTTTTAACGTTATTAGTCTCGGCAAAGTGGGGCAAGTTACAGTACAGTGCGGAGAACAACATGGAAGTTGGGTTGTTGAAACTTGAAATTTGTTCAATGGCTTCAGTACCACTTTTAAAATTTCATCGGTAGTACATTTTGCATCTTCTTGAAGTAAGTAAGATAGAGGATGACGGCTGAAACCCTTCCATTGTACGTACCATCACATTCACCACAGAATGTTTTTGCCGTTGGGTTGTTTCGTCGACACATAACAATTTTTTATCTTTCAATTCTGCTTTAATTCTTCTTTCAACATAGTCATGAACAGATGGCATAAAGTTTCTTAACGATGTCCGACTTGGTAATGTATAGTTCGAATACTTGCTGCAGAAGGAGACAAATGCTTATTGATCTAGTAAAGTGAACGGTACACTACATAGGTGGCGTTCACACTTCCATCTGTGTGTACTGACAAGCACTCACAACGACCAGTCGAATAATACCGACCGAACGTACTTCGATACGGGTACTCGATTTCCTTGCCGCGCGCTTCACCCCTCCACGTTCTCCGCACGGCACTGAAACTTGCCCCTCTTTGCCGACATTGGTTATTATTTAACACTAAATTAATTTATGCCTTAACTTAAAAATGCAGACACTTATAGGACAATTTTGTAATGATTTCAATTATACACTACGGAAAATTACATTAAATGGGAAGATATTTATCTACGAAGTAGTATACCCATAAATAATGCCACTTTTTTTTTTATTTCATAACGATAATTTTGGCAAAAGGGTTGCGAAAGTTGATTGTTCTAATTAATTATAGAAAGACAAAATACTTAATAACGTATGGAGGTTTTGTCTAATGCGGTTATGCGGTGGTGCGGTAGGTTGCACATATATTATATACCTCTAAAAATTGTTCTTGTATTAGAACAATAATTGCAATATTACAGTAAAATAGAGTATTCACGAAAGCAGATCTATTCATATTTTGTTGAGACACCAATAGTATTAGATATATATATATTATTATATTATATCCTGATACCAGAGCTGATAGACAAATTTTGAAAAAAATCTTCAAACCACACCATCTATCGGTAAACAATATTGTAAAAACATTGACGCTTGACAATTTGTAAATTGCAAATGGCAGAATGTGTCATGTTGTGTTGAAAAATTAATTTTTGTCAGAAAAAGAAGCGATTGCCGTTGATTGCAACCTCGTATTAAAAAACTTAGATATTCAGCTAGTGAATTATATGTTTTAGTACTAATGAAAATGGCTAAATTGGTGGACGTTTACCGCCCCTCTAAAGCTCTCAGCAGGAGACAGTTACCTCTAGTTGTTGATGAAACTTTAACGGTAATAACTATATTCAATTTACATCAATTCCACTATAAAAGTTATCTTTAGTCATTGCTTCCTTTAATAAGTATTGAAACTTAGAAACCTTCATACAGAATAACTGACCTACAAATACTCACATGTCCAAAAATCATCAATCTGCAGTCTCTATCTTATTCTTTAGATGGTGATGGATTTAAAATCTGTCGGATTGGTATCTGATAATCAACAAATAAAAGGGAAAGAGCTTGAAGATTTCAGCCGTAAAATGTCTCTGTTAAATGAAGATGAACTTGGAAGTTCTTTAGAAGTATCACGTTCTGAAATTTTGAAAGTCTTAAATCAAGCTGTACCTTGTGTTGGCTGTCGAAGAAGGTATCATTATTTAGATTGTTATCACTTGTCTGTATTAATTGCTGGTAGTTTTACAGTGTGGAAAGATTGTATTATCAGCTGTTCAAATATGGTCACCCTACTTTAGATCCACTAGTTATTAAAAAGGATGGTATTATAACTGTACGTGAAGATAAACAAAATTCGCCACAATTTCTATGCAATCTTTTTCATGGACATAGGTAAGTATTTGCATGCATTATATTTGCTTCATAATCTACAAATGCCAAGTGAAACTACTTCATTGATTTAAAATTTTTATTTTATTTTTTATATAGTCCAACTGATCATTTTATATTTATACTATTTCTTTTTTCGAATAATGTACTTTGTATGTGTACCTCTAATTAATAATTGATTTGTTGCTTTATTCCTTATATCAATTGTCAAAAAACCCAATGTCTTTCCAACAGATAATGTTCTAGCATCCACTATAATTTCTTCTCCAACTTTGACTGCTTTCAAGTATGAAACGATAAGATCTACAGACACACTTGGTCTTTTAACTTTGTCATGAGAATACAAAGCAAATGTTGAGACAGAATCTATTAGTGAAGAAGAAAAACCCCCATGCAGTGAATTTACTGTATTTAAAGACTCTTTTGCAACCTTATATTCTGCAAGGCAATTTCCACCACCAACAGATATAATTTTCAAACTATGAAATATTTTTTCAAATCCCTTGCTATTTTTCAATCTATTAATTACTTCAGTAAGCACCTCTGGATTATTGATCATTTGCTGTGTAAAGTTCCTTGACATAGAGATGTTTACAAATCACAAATGTCACATAGTAGTTGACATTTAGAAATTTCAATTGTTAATTTCTTTTTTAGTTTTTTTTTTTCTAAGGTAAAATTTCAGTAATAAAATCGACAAAACCAACAAACCTTTGTTATTCAAGATATTTAAGTACTTTTGTTTGTCACATTTTTTTATTTCGATATAAGCACTTGACAATTCAAAAAAAAAAATAAAATAACGACGTACATTTGTTTCCTGATAGATAAGCATTAGTAACATTAATTTTCCTGTATGTCCACTGTTAATATTAGTCACGTGCTACTTTCATAACTGCGTATTAAGCTGCATGTAATATTGTTATCAGTTTATCCTTAAAATTTTGCTACAAGTTATCCGTGTACTCTATTTTCGAGTTATATGTGTATTTTTGTTCTGAAAGATTAGAAATTTCTAACATAGATAGTATGCCGTGTTGTTTTATATACACTATCGGACATAAATGGAGCAACAAACATTGTAAGTTTTTATAATGTATAATACGTTTTAATAAATTATTACACTGAGCGTTTTAATGAATATTTATGAAATTCTGCATAATGTAAACCTTTATATATATTAAAGAATATTTATGAGATAATTATACCAAAGAACCACAGCATTTTATAAATACGGGACTAATTATAAATGAGACAAAAATGTAACAACAATTTACTTAAGCTTATTTAAATTATGTATTATGTGTTATTGTTAATTTACACCGTACAAAGAGCTTAAAATATAGTAGTAATTATTGAATAATGTGTCCAATTTCCCTTACTGCCTATAACTCACATCTTCGAGGCATTGAGTAAAATGTCCACGTGAGACGTACAATATTGTTTACGTTAAGACATTCGCCAACTACCCTTGCGGTATGTTTTGGATCGTTATCCTACTGAAGGATCCACCGCACATTTTTATCTATTTTAATGTTTGTAAAGATCTGCATTGTATAGTATTTAATAACCACGCAACAAATTTACTTGGTTTAATAACTTATTGAAATCAACTACAAACATTCGGTTGCAACGTTTATTGCTCTAGTTATGTCCGATAATGTACTTATACAATGGAAAAAATACTTATATTTTTACCCCAAAATTACCAAAAAATAAGTAAGTATGTAAACTTTAAATAATGATTATTGAATAATTCGTAATAAGACGTATTTGAACAACTAATAGTGAATAGTATTTTTGATGATTGTTTCTAGTGCGTTTTTTTAAAGTTTAAAAGGGAATGATTATTTGATGGTACTTATTAAAATGCTTAAAAATTAAGAGAGAATTCGAAGAGCCTTTATTCTAAAAAGGAAGATTTACAATAATTTTCTATTGTTTTTGTAAGAATCTAAAGTAAATGGTTCTTCGCGAAATAATTTATTTGTTAACATTTTGCACAAGTGCACTGCGCCCCAAAAATAGAATACCTCCATCCCAAAAAGGATCTACGGTCCCAGATTCACATCATTTCACCCATTCAAGATGCAGTAGAACCCGGTTATAACAATTTCGGCTGTAACGACGCTCCTATTTTAGCGTCAAATTTTAAGCGGTCCCGTACTATTCAAACGTACAGGGAAAAACTCGGTTTTAGCGTCAATAACCCCTGATATAACGACAAATATTTACCACTTGAGGTATTATCATTTATGGCTCAATTCCCGGTATTTGTCTAGCCTGCAACCGACCGTTCGGGGATTTCAAGAATATTACCGTTCGTTGAATTAAGATTTGTTGCAACTAGCATGGCCTGCAACGTTCGACCGTTCGGGGATTCCAGTAATATTACCGTTTCTTGCAATGCACCAGGCAAAGCTCGTAAGAAATTTCCTCAGTCGGCATTTGATATACATACCGGATCTTCATTAAAGATTTGTTCCCACGTGACCTCTGCAGAGTATGCAACCAATGTTATGAAATGGTAATGGTTTACACAAAAATTACTAAACATATTCACAGCTATAGACCGCCCAGGCTTCGAAGTATTGCTTTTACAGAGATAACACTAAACGTTTCCAGATTTCTAATACGAGTGTGATAATTGTCATTTTGACAAATTTTATTAGAAAAAGTTTTGGTGTAGGTTATTTATACTTATGATGAACTAATTTTGTGCAAATTACGTTTGAACTATACGAGAAACACATAAAAGGAACGAAAGTACATGAGTTTTGTTTTAATTTATATTGATATGATGGTAATGTATTTAGAGGTTATTCATAATCTAAAATTTGACAGCTGGCAAACGACGAACAAAACAAGTGTATTGCCGTAGATAGAAAGTGTGCCGAATAACCTAGCAACACTCCTAATTTCAAAAAAGATAATTGCATGCGAATCCATATAAAGCAATAAAAAAGGCCTATACTGCATATGACCTTATACTTCGAAGCCTTCTAACAGTCTACAGAAAGATTTAAATTAATTTTTATAAAAAGTACGTATGCATATATTTTATGCCAAAATGTATTACTTATTTTAAATTTTCGAATGGTTTTAGCTCGCTATAGTAATATTAAACTATGTTAATGCTCCAAAATTAATTGATTAAGACATTTTAAATGTTAACGACAGTATTATTATTTTTAAAGAAAACATTCATATCTGAGATGTTAATTTTATTACAGCAAATATTGAAAGTGTTGTCCGTTATTTCTAGCCATATGTTCACTCTCCTCTTTAAGTCGTCAAGCAAACGCTGCAGCTCATCAAAAGTAATATATTCACTTTCTGCTGAATTGTTAGTTCCCCAAATTTCAGAATGGCTTGTTTAGTAAACTGCCAGAAAAATAAAAATCTAGTGGAGTAAGGTCTGGAGACCGAAAAGAATATAAGTCTCGACTTATCGGCATATTATCAGAAAATTCCCGCAGATATTGCTGAGTGCCCATTGCTGTGTGTTGCATTGTCTTGTTGGAAGAAACTATGACATTGCGGAATAAATTTATTTAATATGGCGCGGCATCTTTCATCAGTATGTTTCATGGAGAAACATTGCTCCTCCAATTCTTTGCCATGACTTTGCTAATCAAATTCCCACTTTCAATACGTTTCATTCGTTGTTGAATGTTATCTATTTTTCGGTCTGTTGGTGAATTTCTTTTTACAAATACAATGCTTCTTTGCAAAATTATGTATAATTATTTGTCTGGGTCTCTTAAATCTTTCGCAATCGACATTAAAATCTGAAAAACAAAGAGTGACTAATGCAGTTTTCAAGAGAATATTGTGTACTGCTTCGGTAATGTGCAATGACGTGCCGAATTTGAAGATGACGGACGTTGGACCGGTGATATGTCGATACATCGAGCAGATGGCCAAGATATTCGTACTTTATTTTCATTCATTTTCAGCATCCGAATCATACTTAAAGTTGACATGTTTTTGGTAATGCGCTATTAAAATAAAGGTATCCTTGTCTGGTGAATGTTCCTTTTTCGCAAGAATACCATTGTTCTAAAAAATGATACTTTTCCAATCAAAACAAATCGATTCATTATCTATTATTTTACTACAAACAGACTTACTACACTAGAGTGACAGAATAAAATAGACACCTACTAATTAAAAAAAAAATTCTATTCTCGTTATATATACAAAATATTTTTAAATTAGACTAATATTTTGTCGATCCACCTTTACTTGCGTGGAGTGCTGCGAATCGTCGTGGAATAGAATCTATTAAATGATTAACGGTGTCTTCTGGAATATTTAACCACTCTTCTGTAACAGCTGCCACGAGTTCTTCCTTATTGCTGGGTTTTCGGGGTCGTTTCGCCATATTTGTCTGGATTATGTGTCAAACATTCTCTATCGAATTCATGTCTGATGATTAGCCTGGCCATGGTAAAATCCGAATCCCCTGTTCCTCTTTCCATGTGGTTGTTCTTGCCTTGTGGCAGGGTGCTCCATCCTCCATAAAAATGGCGAATTCTTTAGACAAAATGGCGTTGTCGAATATCGGTTGTAGTACTTCTGTTAATATTTGGATATATTTTGACGCATGTATATTTCCGTCGCAGACTACTAATTGCGATCTTCCACCATACCATATCGCGCCCCACAGCATGATGTTCACACCGCCGTATTTCACCGTCTGATGCAAAAATTTGTCGTCCAGTTGCTGTGGCGAACGTCTCCATACCCACGTACGACCACTATCACTGAATTGGGAGTATCTGCTTTCGCCTGAGAGAATGACAGACCCCCAAAAACTCTTCGGCCTTCGTTCGCATTTCGATTGCCCAAGCCATTCGGCGCCGTTTTTGAAACGCCGTAAGGAGAGGTTTTTTTCTTTGCCACCCTTTTATACATCCCCGCACTGCGGAGGTATCGCAGAACGATGCGCTGACTTTTCTGTGAAGTTGCCGCAAGCTCAGCTGTACTTTTTCGCGGTTTTCTTAACACTTCGCGCACAAGCACCCTTTTACTTCTTTCAGAAGGTCCGGCACTACCTGGTCTCGGCTCCACTGTTGTTTTTTCCTTGCGTTTAAATTATGTAATCACACGATTAACTGTGGACAGTGGAATACTTAAAAATTTACTTATTTCACGTTGCAAAGCGCCGCGTTCACTCTGGCCAACGATGCGACCCTGGGTGAAGTCGCTAATATCACTCGAACCTTGTAAGCGAGGCATAGTTGTAACGATACTAAACTATGACAAATTCCTTCCGATATATCTACCCCTTCCCTAATGACAAGAGAAAGTTCTTAATTCGTTCTTAGAATTTACCTAGTGTATTTTATTCTGTCACCATAGTGTAGTTGCATAATAGTTGTTTGTGTAGTAGAAATTGGCGTTTATTCTACGAATAATTACTTCTCCACAAGTTCCATTGTCGATTTGCAGATAATTTAGGAGCAGGTGTTGAAAGAGAAGAGTTATTTTCTGCGCTTTCAATTGCATGTTCTTTTTAGATAATCCAGGCCACAGAATCTCTAGTCATATACATATATATGTATACATATATGTCGTATTGGGACACTTCTAAAACTCTATCTCTCTTTGATATGGTTACAGACGCATAATTGTAGAAAACAGATTTGCGTACAACGAGAGACGTCTCTTAAGTTTTTCATACTGAGACATAGAGGTCGCCACTAATCAAACGTCAATATTAAAAATTAACCTCCATCTTTGGTTAACCTAAATCCAAGGTTTTAGTACGACATGTGTAGTATCGTAGCTACAACACTAATTTATTAAATTTGACAAGTTAGTTGAAAAATAGGATTAAACCGAGAACATTTTTGGGCAATAATTTTTTATAATTTTCAATTATTCCAACAAGAATGCCTCGCCAAGTTAGTTCTTATTTTTGACAATGAAGCACCACATCAGTCAACAATTTCTCGCTGACATGGACAATTCAAACATGGATGGATTAGTCTTAGCGATGATCCAAGAGCAGATGCACCAAAAATGGCAGTCACTTAGGAAAAGGACGATGCTGTGCGCAAGACCATCAACGAAGTTCGGCATGTGATATCGCTAGATTTTCAAAGACCTCAATTCAAAAAATTTTGGAATTGTGTGAAAATTAGTTTCTCATTGAAAGCAGACAGGGTAAATTGGTGTCAAATGTTGTGCTGAAAATCACATTAATGGAGAATTAGCATACACATGAAAACTTCAGCGAAGATTGGAGTAATCTACAGTTGTGTGTCAATATGGAAAACAATATGCTAAACAGTTACTAAATAGTGTGTCGAAAGAAATGTTAAATTAAAAGATGATTAAGGGCTTACTACCATCATAGTGATTAAAAAGATGATAAAATATAAAAATCGGTCACAATTTTACACAATCAATTCACCAAGAAAAGTGGGCGCTAAAATATTACGTCAAGGTTTCTTCATTTTCCCCCATACAAATGAAAATTGCTTGGAATAACGTTTTCGTTTAATTAAGTCTTAAATCAACTGCATTTGTTATTAATGAGTAATACCAAATAATTAGTAGCAATAATTTCCGTTACAACTGTATTTTAGCACAAGACTTAACCATGTGGTGGATAGTCAACCTAGGCGCAGCAAAAAGAGCCACCGTTGCCTTTTACATTCGTTAGATTCTCAACGCAGTCGTCCAATAACACCTGCTTGGAGAGACGTTTGGGAATGTATGAGACCTGAATGTAAAAGGGACGTTTGCATCATTGAAGCTACTAGTCTACATAGTACTCTAGAAACATACTTGCGGAAGCACAGGTTTTGTGGTGAATGTCGCACAAAAGTGCTTAAAGGTACAAACAAAACAGCTTATTGTAGAAATTAACTTCTTTTCGTTTTTTTTTGTTTTTAGCTTATAGCTTGCTAATTGAAGATCCAGAACCGTGTAAGGAGAAGGGATATGTATCAACTTTATACGCTGGAATAAAACGCTGTATACCTGATAAGCATATTCACCTCCAAACGAAGACTGAATACATTGCTAAGTTGATTAGCAGAGCTGAACCCGAATTACTTGGCAGTAGACGGGAAAGACATGCCAAAACTTTGGAAATAGCTCAAGAGGAAGTGCTTACTTGCATAGGTGATCAGATCATTTTTCTCTTCTTATTTGACTCCTCACAGGTATAGCAGTAAACTCCACTCATACAAATTTATTAATTATGCGGAACGCAGCGTTTCGTGAGCACGTGGGCTCTCATTGTCAACCGTGTTACCGACTGAAAGTAAAAACTGTATCACACATGCAAATTATTTTCTACGCAGGCTCTAAAATTTCTAAAACATATGACTATTTACAATCTACTCGGTGGTCTAATGCCTTTTTCGGGAAAGGATGGACCGAAAGCGAACCGTATCTTTAACAGGGCCTATGGTAATAAATCCATCAAACTCGAGTGTGCAATTGGGGTGGTTCTCTGTTCAATAAGTTTCCGTTCTTTTTCATACATATCGTTTCGTACGCGTCTAATTCTCTATACGAGTTCACGTTTTTAAGTAGTGTCAGATTTTTTAAATCAATCTTATGTCCGGATTTTACCATATGCTCTGCTACGCTTGATAGTTCTGGTTTGTCGAAACGATAGTGTCTAATATGTTCTTTGAACCTCGTTTCGATACTCCTTTTTGTTTGTCCAATATAAACTTTCTCACAATCATTGCATGCGATTTGGTATATTCCAGACCTTTTTATCATCTCCGGTTTATCTTTGGGATTCCCTAAGAGATTCTTTAAGTTGTTTTTTGACACAAAAAACACGTTCATATTTAGTTGACGGAAAAATTTTACTTAACCCTTTTACTGTTGGGAATTAAAGTATATCAAAGATGTAGCGAGGTACAATGGTTTCTCTTCTATGGATGTCGACCGTATTTTAAGGAAGGTCCAATACAAACAACACATCAGAAATTCCACGAACTTGACATCAACAAGCACCGATAATAAGAAATTTGTAACTCTTCCTTTTCACCCAACAGTAGAACGGTTAAGTAAAATTTTCCGTCAACTAAATATGAACGTGTCTTTTGGGTCAAAAATCAACTTAAAGAATCTCTTAGGGAATCCCAAAGATAAACCGGAGATGATAAAAAGGTCTGGAATGTACCAAATCGCATGCAATGATTGTGAGAAAGTTTATATTGGACAAACAAAAAGGAGTATCGGAACGAGGTTCAAAGAACATATTAGGCACTATCGTTTCGACAAACCAGATCTATCAAGCGTAGCAGAGCATATGGTAAAATCCGGACATAACATTGATTTAAAAAATCTGACACTACTTAAAAACGTGAACTCGTATAGAGAATTAGACGCGTACGAAACGATATCTATGATAAAGAACGGAAACTTATTGAACAGAGAACCACCCCCAATTGCACATTCGAGTTTGATGGATTTATTACCATAGACCCTGTTCGATACGGTTCGCTTTCGGTCCATCCTTTCCCGAAAAAGGCATTAGACCACCTAGTAGATTGTAAATAGTCATATGTTTTAGAAATTTTAGAGCCTGCGTAGAAAATAATTTGCATGTGTGATACAGTTTTTACTTTCAGTCGGTAACACGGTTGATAATGAGAGCCCACGTGCTCTCGAAACGCTGCGTTCCGCATAATTAATAAATTTGTGTGAGTGGAGTTTACTGCTACACCTGTGAATTGTACATCCACACAGTCCTTGCAATCGTCATTTCTTATTTGACATTTTTAGTTCGTTAATTATATCTGTTTTCAATATTTGAGAAAGACCAAAGGCTACAACTACGCAGTTCCAAAAGTTTTTGTAGTATTTTTTGTAGTTTACAGTAGTATTTCTTTATATTAGCTGTTTCATATAACTTTCCACGCATGATTCGAATTTCTGAGTTATTCAGTTGCTAATTAAATTGAAAGTAATAAATAATTAAATTGCAATGTGGTTATATATACAAACCCTTCACAACCAGATAATCTTGTAAAAAATCTAGTTACAGTAGTAATTCAAAGTAAAATATTCCTAAAAATTATTTGAATTTGAAGTATACGTAAACAAGAAGAAAGCTGAATAAGTGAGTTCTGTTACATAAACAAGATTGTGACCAATTATCTTTCAAGAGGAAGTACTAACTCTTTTCTAAATTCCATGTATCATTTACAGGTATATGTATGTACGAACGGTTACACCGTATTTATATGCGCATGCGTGAGGAAGAATGTACTTGTCAAGTTTTTGCTGCTGTCGCAATAGATGCTTTATGGAGAAGCTTTGAAACCGCAATCGAACACAAACAGGGTGTATCGCAATTGGAATTACTCTATGCCGAGTTGACTAGGGAAGAACAACAGAAACAACTGAGGAGGGAGCAGAAAAAATTAAAACGTAAACGTAAAAAGGAAAGAATGGCCGAACAAGATGGGAAGGAAACCTATAACGACTGCGAAGATGGTGATGAATTCGAGGATAAGGAAGATGTAGAAAAGGAATGCTCGTGTACACCGGATAGCAACAAAATAAGCAAGAACAACGATGTGCTGAATTGTGTAGAGTGTATGGAGTTATCGCCTACGAAAAATAATAAATTTATCAATGGGAAAGGAGATTCTCTACACGAGAAAAATCATCACCATCAGCATCTTCAGAACGGAAGTACGAAAAAGGGTGGTGGAAGTTGTAGTGAAGTGTGGGTGAACGATTGTAAGTGCGGAGGTGCTACGAACGCGAAAAGTAGTAAAAGAAAGTATAAATGTGATAACAATTATCTGTCGACGGGAGAGTTCAAGAAGGAAAACGGATCTTCGAGCGATCATTCGCACGACTGCGGTTATTCTTCAGAGAACAATAATGGATGTTGCGAGATCACTTCTCTTAGTTCTAGCCTGCCGAGTTCACCTGAAGGGTCCGAAGTAGCGTGTCCCGACGGTTGTTGTCAACCCGAACCGGATTATATACCATATAATAGGTTCTCACATGGAAATGGACATCAACTTAGTTTACAAGAAATGTTAGATGTAAGTATGGTTTAATTTTCTTCTTTTCTCAAAATCTGCTTTACAATATAGTAAAATCTCCACTATACCAGTGACGTTTATCCGATTAATTCCAATAGCGACAATGGCGACATCTACTGCTAGAAATATTACTTACAGTCATAAAGAGCAAAACGACACATCGAATAAACATTTTTACCAAAACTAAATGAATTTGTTCCTAAACTCCAAATTACATTCTAAAACGTTTGAATATGAAATTTTTTCACGATTTTTTTTTTAATATTATATACCACACATATTACATACAGTGTCGGATAAAACGTATTGGACTGAAGCCTATGAATGATACTATCATCTCTGACGCACATAAATACAATTTTGAATACAGTAAGATTATTCAAAAATCAATTAGAACTACAGTGGAACTCCCCTAACTCAAACCACCTAAATCCCCAAATAAAATTCGAGTTAGAGAAAATTTGAGTTACAGAAAATTCACAATTTACTTTTCATTATATGTACATATTTATAAAGCATAATATCTAATAACAATATTATATAAAATAAATAAAAAAATGATTTAAAAACAAACTGAAAATACAAACTACATGCATTAGGATATATATATATATATGTACTATATGTATATGTATGAAATTCAACAAAAATTGTCCTATATACATAGGTATTAAATGTGTACTTGTACATGGGAAAATAAAAAAATTGCATAATTAAATTGTTTTTTTAAAGAAATCCGTTATCAACTGTTGCCGAACATTGGCCGCTCGGATGTGTTCATACGATATTTGAATTTTATTAATGAACATATCTGTCTTATCGGATGTTTGTTCATGAGACATAAAATAATTCTTTAGTGTCTCGAATGCTTGTAAAACCTGTTTGTGTGATGGTTGCTCCACAATTTCTTCATCGCTTTCTTCGGACGTTTCTTCATCTGTAATGCTTGATACACTCCTTAGAATGTCCTCGTCTGTCGGATAGTCAGTAGTTAAGAGGTTACTATCAATTTCAAGATAAGTGTCAAGAGATACAGTCTCGACATTTAGCAACTCAACATAGTTTTCAAAATCTTGCCTTACTTCAACAGGAAATTCTTTATCTTCTGAATTTTGCAGTCGTTCTTTTAGTTGAGCAAGGGGAATTTCGTCTTCGTCCTCGTCTTCGTTACCAAAACCAGCCTTTTAAAACAGTTTTGAATGGTTTCTTGTTTAACATCCATATGCCATGTCATGGCAACCTCTCTCACACAATCGAGAAGTGATATGCTAGGAGAACCGTTATTCTCTAATGCATATAAAGTTTTTTTAAGGATTCTTCCTTTGTAATGATCTTTGAAACTTTTAATGATGCCTTGATCTAAAGGTTGCAGTTTGGAAGTTCTGTTGATGGCCTTCAGCTTCTGTTGTATTGTAGGATGAGCAGGGCAGTTGTCTATAAACATTATTATTTTTCGATTCTCGTGTGAAAATTGCTTGTCCAATTTAACCAGCCATTTTTCAAAAATTTCAGAGGTCATCCATGCCTTTGCGTTGTTCTCGTAATCTACAGGAAGCCATTTTACCCCTTTAAAACATCGTGGCTTTGCACTTCTGCCAATTATGAGAGGTTTTAGTTTTTCAGTACCACTCGTATTCGTTGCTAGAAGGCATGTGACCCGATCTTTACTAAGTTTTCCACCATAGCATTTGTCGTCTCTAATGGCTAAAGTTTTCTTAGGTAGACATTTGAAAAATAACCCTGTCTCGTCAGCATTGAAAGTATCATCTTCGCTATACCGCCCCAAAATCCCCGGCAATACATTTCGAATCCAATCACTAACCTGACGATCATCCACTGTGGCACTTTCACCACAGATATTCTTATGCGATATGTCATGTCTAAATTTAAAAAATAAAATATAAATTTCATATGTGTATACGTATGTCTAATACAATAACGTAAATTTTACCTTTTTTAAAATTTATGAAGCCAGCCGGTGCTGGCCTTAAAATTTGTTATTCCTAAATGTTGACTGCATTCCAGTGCTTTCTCCTGTAGAAGTGGCCCCGACACCGGAATGTTTTTTTCTCTAGTAGACACAAACCACTTAAACACCGCACTGTTTACATTTTTGTTTGAAACTCGGTTTCGCTTGAAATTGGCAGGTTTTGTAAGTTTACTTGCGAAACTTCGAATATGTTCCTTGTTTTTAATTATAGTTGACAATGTCCTCGCTGGTATGTCATATTCCGCAGCTATTACCTTCTTTTTTATTCCATTGTCCACTTTTTTTAATATTTCTAATTTCTGTTGCACTGTTAAACTTTTAAGTTTTCGTTGCTGGGGCATGTTGATGACAAACACTAACGAATACGACTGAATATATAGCGCAATACGCAGATGAATAAGAATGATAAAACCCGTTGCCATTGGTACTTCCCCGAATTCCTTCGATAGGTATTACGTTATATCCGCTAACAGATGGCGTATCACGTACCTTTAGTGAAAATTTCGAGTTACAGAGATTCTATGTCTTAAATTTGGTTAAATTTTTTTCGAGTTAGCGATAAATTCGAGTTAAGGACAGTCATATGCATATAAATTTAATAGATAACGCACGGGATAAAAAAATATTCGAGTTAGAGAAATTTTCGAGTTAGGGGAGTTCCACTGTATTTGTTTTATGAAAACATAAATAATCTTAGAAGTTATTTCAGTACATGACATTATATACGAAAACAAATACACATCCAATATGCACCGCGACAATACATATTGGACTCGTTGCAATTTAGCTGAGTAGGCGGCGAATAAGCAGTTATCTCTTCATGCTTGTGCATGTACGACGTTGTATATGCAGGCGCAGTACAAGTCTAATACAAGCAAGATCGTTTCGTTTGAAGAATATCATTTGGCTGCAAAAGTTGTGCGGTATCGGACTATTTATTTCTTATTTTTATCTTCCACAGGTTCCTGTTCTGAGCCAGTTGTTTGGCTTCAATCTATCCCATACTTCTCTTTTCCAATGTTTTATACACCTGCTCCTTCCAGATGTTTCGGGGTCTACCTATTCTGTTTTTGCCCTCTGTTTTGGCTTCAAATATTCTCTTTGTGATTCGATCTTCTTCCATTCTGTGTAGATAGTTGTCTCTCTTCTATGACCACTTCTACTGGTTTGATACTCAGACTATTTGTGATTGTCGTGTTTCTGATTCTGTCTCTTCTAGTTACTCCTTCTATTCTTAGGAATCTCATTTCCATGGCCGTAACTCTGCTTTTGATTTTATTCGTGGTTATCCATGACTCACTACCATATGTTAATGTTGGCCTGACCACTCTTTTATACACTTCTGTCTTTATTTTTTTTTGGTATTTCTTTTTATCCAGAAACGAATTTCTCAATATGTTATATATTTTTGCGGATTTCCCTATCATCTAATTTACCTCTTTCTCTATTCTCCGATTGTCTTCAGTGATTGTTCCTAAGTAGTTGTAACTTTTAACTTGTTCCAATGCTTTTTCCCCGATTTTGATGCTATGTTTTCTTTCTTCTGCTGCTATTATCATTGTGTTTGTTTTCCTCGTGTTTATCTCCATGTTTATCTTTGTTAGTTCTTAAATTTTTGCTGTAATGTCTCTTCCGAGTGTGCTATCAATACCATATCATCTGCAAACATTAGTTCCTATACGTTAATTGCATTCATTTTCCAGTTTCCTACTTTCATATTTTTTCCTTTTTGTTTAGCTTTTTTAACAGCGTCGTCTATTAGTATAGAGAATAACAATGGGCTCAATACGCATCCCTGTTTTAATCCAATTTGCGATTCGAATTCAGCTGATTCTGCATTGGAAGTTCTCACCTTATTCTTATTGCTTTTATACAATGTCTTAATCATCTCTATCATTTCTTTCTCTAAACCTCTCCTTTCCAAGCTCTGCCATACATCTTCTCTTCTTACCCTATCAAAAGCTTTTTTAAGATCTATGAAACATATATGTATTTCCTTTCCTTTCGCTATTAGTTTTTCTCCTAATTGTCTGATTACAAATATTAAGTCCTGGGAGCTTCTTCCTTTTCTAAATCCATGTTGAGTATCTTCTAGTGTTGTTTCCAGTTTCTCTCTGAGTCTTTTTTCTAGTATTCCTGTCAATACTTTTCCTGGGATGCTAGTTAATGTTATTCCTCTATAGTTTGAGCATTCCTTAGAGCCTCCCTTTTTGTATATGGGCATAATTATTCCCATATTCCATTCCTTAGGTATTTCTTTTTTTATTACAATGTTGTTTAAGAGGTCATGTAGTTCTTCATTACCTTTGTCTCCCATATATTTTATCATCTCAGCTGTGATTCCATCCTCCCCGGCCGCCTTTCCTAGTTTTAGTTTGCTAACTGCTTCTCTGAGTTCATCGTCGTTTTTTGTTTTATGCTCTTTTTCTCTTATGTATCCGTCTTGTTTTATTTTTGTGAGTTCTTCAAAGTATTGTTTCCATCTTTCCATTATCTCTTTTTCCTCAGTTAGCATATTTCCTTTGTCATCCTTTATATTTTTCAATATCGGCGCCTTCTTCTATCTCAATTGTTTTATTGTTCCGTAGAATAATTTTTGGTTTTCTCTATAGTTATCTCTCAGTTTTATTCCGCACTCTCTCCAAGAATTTTCTTTGGCCTTCTTGATACTCTCTTTAGCTTCTTTTCTTGCCATTTTGTACATATTGTAATCCTCCTCTTTCCTGGTATGCACATATCTGATCCATTTATTTTTCTTATCTTTCACTTTGAGTTGTATTTCTGCTGTCCACCATCTGCTTCTTTTTGTGTGCGTATTTGCTATTTTTGTTATTCCACAGCTTTCTTGTGCCGCCTTCAGTATGATGTTTTCGAATCTTATCCATTTGTCCTCTATCCCTATTTCGTTTTTAGTCTCTTGTTCAAATAGTTGATTTGACTTGTATTGGTACTTCTCTCGAATTTCTTCCTCTTTCAATTTGTAGCTTCTTATTTTTTCCTTAATTACTTTTTTCCTTTTGTCTTCTTTCGTTCTTTTCGAATTTGTGCTACTCACACTTCTAGTTCTTATTGTTCGGCCGATACAAAGATATCATCGGGAAAGACTGTGTAAATTCGGTTTTTATTAATGCGGCATTCCATTCCTGATTATAGTTTCACTTTAACTGCAGTGGCGTAGAATGAAATCCATACCTTCCCCACTACACCCAATGATAAATACAGACTTATTAGAAAAACATCAGGTTCCCGCGTGTCACTTTGTTTTATAGTCCTTCATACAAGTGTTAAACGAATGATTTCTTTCTAATTTTAGGACCATTTTTATAGCGATGATGATAGTGAATGTTATATAACGCCGGAGGAGGTGCAAGAATTTAAAACAAATAATAGGAAAGTATGCGAGATGCGACAACAGTTAAGAGAAACCCTACAGAAAAAGTTCGCCCAATTATGTGTGAATGGACCACTACAAGTTCCCAGAATACTTGTACCCACGAAATTCGCTTCAAATTGATGTGTTCATTATGTTGATGCACTTTTCCAATGCAAAAGCGAAGATAAAATGATTACCTAATTGTTTCCCTGTCGTTATATTAATGTATGTATGTATTTTCTCTTACATAATGTGTAAACATACATACCGCATGATTAGGTTTAACTAGTAATACAATACTCTTGTAAAAAATAATTTCATTAAAGTATTTGCAATCCTAGAAAAAAAAAAAAGATAAAGTTAGACTAGTTAAACTCTACCATACAGTGTATATGTTTCCGATATATGCTACGAAGCCCATTTTTAAAACTACGTACGCATATATTACTATATAAAATAATTTTGATTCTTTTTTGTCTTTACAAAATTATTTTATCTTCATTCTTGCGCGTGTACAGACCTGTTAGTTAATTTTTTTATAATTTGTCAGGATTTTTATTTTGTATTGTTTTTTTATGTTTATGTGAATGAAATATACTGAAGATGATCAACTTCGATATTTTATGTTATTACAATTATCTCAAATGTTACAATTCAATGGTATAAAAGAAAAGAAGAAATATTACTTGATGTGCTTTCTCACTTCTTTCTCTACCTAAAAATTATAAGTACCTGAATTACTTCAATGTCCGATATAATCAAACGAACAAGGGAAGGAATAAAGTTAAAGCTACTGCTGCTGGATCAATGCATTACACATTACTTTACGGCGAATATACAATGAAATTGCCGCCAGTCTTCTTGTTTTAATAACTGAACCAGTACTGGGATCTTATATTCACATTGTTGCATTCCAAATGGGTTTATTGTTGTAATTTGTTTTTTTTTTTTGTATAGTAGTGCTAACTATAAAAAGGCACGAGTTACTGTACGTGAATCATGAATAAATATTTGAAACTACTACCTTATTTATTCTATTTCGTTCCTTTCATTATAATTAATACCTACTAATTAAAAAAAATGATACTATTCTGGTTATATACACAAAATACTTTAAATTTTTTAAATTAGACTAATATTTTGTCGATCCACCTTTACTTGCGTGAAGTGCTGCGAGTCGTCGTGGCATAGAATCTATTAAATGATTAATGGTGTCTTCTGGAATATTTAACCACTCTTCTGTAACAGCTGCCACGAGTTCTTCCTTATTGCTGGGTTCTCGGGGTCGTTTCGCCATATTTGTCTGGATTATGTGCCAAACATTCTCTATCGGATTCATGTCTGGTGATTGGCCTGGCCATGGTAAAATCCGAATCCCCTCTTCCTCTTTCCATGTGGTTGTTCTTGCTTTGTGGCAGGGTGCTCCATCCTCCATAAAAGTGGCGTCTTCTTTAGATAAAATGGCGTTGTCGAATATCGGTAGTAGTCCTTCTGTTAATATTTGGATATATTTTGCCGCATTTATATTTCCGTCGCAGATTACTAATTGCGATCTTCCACCACACCATATCGCGCCCCACACCATGATGTTCACACCGCCGTATTTCACCGTCTGATGCAAAAATTTGTCGTCCAGTTGCTGTGACGAACGTCTCCATACCCGCGTACGACCACTATCACTGAGTTGGCAGTATCTGCTTTCGTCTGAGAAAATGACAGACCGCCAAAACTCTTCGGGCTTCGTTCGCATTTCGATTGCCCAAGTCATTCGGTGCCGTTTTTGTAGCGCCGTAAGGAGAGGTTTTTTCTTTGCCACCCTTTTATACATCTCCACACTGTGGAGGTATCGCAGAACGCTGCGCTGACTTTTCTGTGAAGTTACCGCAAGCTGAGCTGTACTTTTTCGCGGTTCTCTTAACACTTCGCGCACAAGCACCCTTTTACTTCTTTCAGAAGGTCCGGTACGACCTGGTCTCGGCTCCCTTGTTGTTTTTCCTTGCGTTTAAATTGTTTAACACGGTTAACTGTGGACAACGGAATATTTAAAAATTTACTTATTTCACGTTGCGAAGCGCCTCGTTCACTCTGGCCAACGATGCGACACCCCGGGTGAAGTCGCTAATATCACTCGAACCTTGTAAGCGAGGCATAGTTGTAACGATACTAAACTATGACGAATTCCTTCCGATACATCTACCCCTACCCTAATGACAAGAGAAAGTTCTTAATTCGTTCTTGGAATTTAGCTGTTTACATATTTATACCGCTTTACCTGGTGTCTATTTTATTCTGTCACCCTAGCGTATACTATCATTATCATTTACCACACGTATGAGTTTATCGGTTTGAGTTCTAAATTTGTTAATTGATATTTTTATTACTTTTTTGTGCTTTGTGAGGTTTAGTGTCATATACCATACGCAACATAGAACAACTTATATGAAAACTACATTTTATTTTGTAGTGTCAAGAAAGAAAAGTAATTTGAATTGTAATATAACAACAGGTGTATTTTTTTTAATCAAAAGTGAATATTATTATACAAAAATATACTCTTTTCGTATTTTCTGGCACACTCTTTATTTTTGAGGGCTGCAACGCGTCTTTTGGGCATTGAGCTACTAAATGTCCATTTTGTTTCTGAATAGCATACTAGCTTGTTTTGATGGCTTCCCAGTTTTATTTTGTTTTAAAAAATTTTACCCGGCAATGAATCCTTTGCATCTGGGTTTCAAATTCAGTGATTGCGTATTTCATTAGCAAGTAGTTGTTTTTACTCGTACGTACGTTCGATATTATTTAAGAAACGCTTTACAGCAACACACGATATCAAAATGGACACTGTAGTAAAACTGGCGGAGCATCGGAGTTAAGGCGTATATTGTCATCTATTTTTAAATATCTAAAATGTCTTTAATCGCAAAACTGGAATAAGAATGGTTCATCGGTTAGGCAATATCACGAGCCTGTACTGCTATGCGGACGAAGTTGCACAGCTGGCCCAAGTTTTATCGATGTCGTTCGTTTATAATCGGCAGTCAAAGATTTAGAGGTCCACTTTGCAGAAATGTCCATATTTAAATTGACATAAACTAAATGCGGGAAAAATTCATACGAAATCTTTATCAACAACTATTTGCTTAGCGTAATTCAGAAGATTGACAAATATTTTAGAAAATAAACATCGAATTTGGCTTTCCTGATCTGATTATCTTCAAAGGAATTTGCTTTAGTTAATGATGCAATCGAAATGTTAACATTGGTATATGAAGAGCATTGATCATCAAAATTAAAAATGTCTACATTAGTCTACTTTCTCTTAAAAATAGCTTCGAATACAAGTACTTAATTATAAATCAGTAATGTAATTTTGTTCAAGAGAAACAGATATATATATATATACACTACCGCTCACACTGCAACTGACCATAGGTTACAGATTTCACTATAATCTTCTAGGAAGGTAATTTAAACATGAATACCTACAATCTAATAGACGACTAAATTTACCCAGTAAATTCGGAGGTATTGTTATTGTAATTGCACCGCAATAAACAGTTTATAGTAATCCGACCAAGTGCAGGTAAATGATAGTAAACCTTATGCGATATAATGGGTGTTTATCTTACTGAACTACATTTTAAATACGTATTTCATTTTATTATAATGTTTTTTTGGTAAACATAATACTATATGAATAATCCAAGAAAACAGGGGTGCCTAAACACTTGAGCGGTAGTGTATATATATATATATATATATATACAGTTAACAAAAGAAGGATATCAGAAAGGAAATATACATTGATGTTCGTAATAATAGTAATAATAATAAGGAGAATAAGTTTATGTATGTAAGTAGCTATTCTAACAGAAGTTAGACTGCAAATATTCAATTGTTACATATTTGAATTCAAAAATATAGATATATTGCACATTAGAAAACTCTGTGTTTTAGGACTACAATTATGGTATAGTAACAAAATTAAGATAAAGAACTTAAAAACTCATATTTTTTAAACTATTTTATGAAAGAAGGGTCTTAAAATATTGGAGTAGATGTTATAAAAAAGAACGCAGCTTTGAATAAAACGAATGAAATTAATAGTTTTTAAACTGTACCAGCTCTAGTCTCTAATATTTCTTTCTGGATGTTATGACATCTGATATAAGCTATATCTGTTCACTGTACAGAACTTGCGTATTGGTTGGTTAAGAATTAGCAAAATATACTCTTATTTAGAGTTTAAGCACGACCACTTCGAAAGGCATTTATATGATGTTTAACCAAGAACATAGGTTGTACCATAAATTTACGCATTTGCATATAAAACTTAAAGCAATTAGAATGTCAAAATCAGTTCAGACTGCGATGGGTCTAAAGCCACCAAGGGATTGAAGGAAATAAGAAGGCTTATAAACTGACCAAAGAAATACGAAGGCATTCATTTCTTTGTCGCCAGGTGCAAAAGCACTGCTATCACTCGGCAATGAGAGTCTCCAACTATTGGCAAAGATAGTTACAGGATATATAGCTCTGAAATATTATATTTAAGCTTAGAGATCTAGAAACGCTAGAACACATATTACGAACATCTATGACGTCAGTCACGCACGACACAAATTTTTCAAAAAGAAATATCTAACACCTTTTGAACTAAGAAACGATGATCCAAGACTGCTAAGGTTTTTAAAAGCTTTGAACTATTTTAACCTTATTAAGGGCATTGATACAACAAATTTTGCAATGACTTCAGGTCCCGGTACCAATAATACTAAGTTTTCATAATAAAAACTAGGAGAAAAGTATACAATAAACTGCTAATTGAATTATAATATACTTTTTATATGTAGTACTACATATCAAGGTCAGGCAGTATTTATAAATAATTTTAGTATCAACTATAAACCATTATTCCTCTATAGTATTCTTATTTTTCTCATAAAAAGATATTTTATGAGCAAGTCACGGTATTAATTTCATTTTAGCCCTAACCATTGGTTACTTTGTTAAGTTTGTTAATAGAAAATGCTTTCTCCCTTTTTTAGTAGGCGATGAACCCAGAGATTTCCGCTACATGAACTGAGATTTTGTCATACTAAACGCATCAAGTTTCATCGACCGTAATAACTTTCGGAAGCAGGTGTGAATTTGATGAGAAATCGGTCACAATATCGTACCTCTATTAATCTGCAAATTCTTTAGCTATTCTTCTCAGCACTTAATCATTTACCTGCCTTGCATCTCACACTCTGGTAACATTAACGTCATTGGTTGTTTTTGACCGTCAGCTTCCGAAATCAACCGTCACATCTCTCCCTTTTTTGAAACTCTACTACTACTACTACTACTGAAATGTACGCGACTTTTTCATAGCGTTTTAACCAAATGTCGCTTGCAATAGTAGTGTTTCAGCAGTGCCTTTGCCGATTTTCACCTAAAATTTAATATTGATACGTAGGAACGCTCCAAATGAAAATGCCTTTTTATCATTTGTTTTATACACTTTTTAGAGTTTCTGAACATGATAACATAAGCCAACACCTACTTAGTTTCTTAATAGCGTAAAAAAATTCCGATGGTTTATTATTTATTTACGCACATATTAGATCAAACATGTTGAACACGAAAACTCCTGTTATTTCGATACAAATGATACTACGCAGCTTTTCCAGGAATTGAGTGGCAACATCTTGTAGTTAAGGATCGAATCTGCTTCATTTCGATCCAATGAGGATTATGCCAGTTACCACCACAACAACCAGTGGTCACTGACTTTAATAAACACAAATACTTACTATTCGTCTTCCTGATGAAAAATCAATAAAGGTCTCTTTTACCATCACTAAGTAACAAATTAGGGGTAGCTTGTTACGTACATGATTTAAATTTATTTTTCGTTTTCACAACGCTGTCTACTCGGCTTTAAGCGATGCGAATCGTGCAACACGTGCTCGACCCCAACAGAATTTGGAAAAGCAAAGTGATGCATGATTCGCCTCGCTCAGAGTCGAATATACAGCGTTGTGGAAAAGAAAAATAACAAAATCGTACACGTAAGAAGCTAATATAATAAGAAGCACTAATCTTAAAAACGAGCTATATTTATTAAAAGAAATATACACATTATCACAATTATACTCAGTTTATATTCATAACGAGATATAGAAGTTACTCCCGGTACTCCGCGATACATAAGCAAGCATTAGTGCCACCAAAACCAAATGCATTTTTTAAAGCTACTCGCCGTTTACTTTGATCCTCCCATACTTGCAACCGTTTGGATACAAAATTCAAGTTACTATCTTCTGGAGTATCGAGATTTACCGTTGGCGGCAAAATACCTTCTTCGACGGCTTTTATTGCGAAGATTGCTTCGAGATTTCCCGCAGCACCTAGTAAATGACCATGTGCTCCTTTTGTTGATGATACCCATATCTCTTTACTGTATTCTTGAAATAAATTCTCAATTGCTTTGGCCTCGATACTGTCTCCGATTGGCGTTGACGTAGCATGAGCATTTATATACCCTACAGAGGATGTATCAATTTTGGCATCATTGATTGCTCTTTTCATTGCCATTATTGCGCCAGTGCCGTCCGCTCTAGGGGCTGTTAGGTGCGATGCATCACCTAAAACATAAGAAACAAATGTAAGTTTTCAACATCTACCACCCTTTTTAAATATCTGGAATACCAAGATACAGTTTCTCAACGGTTAACATTAAAGATGAATTTGTATATTAAACTACTGATTATTGGACTTATTTTATGAATGAATTTTATAGAATGGTAAGTATACTGGTGAATAAAGTGATTACATTGAAACATTACAGTTACTGTTTTCTAAAATGACAGAGAAACGCGCTAGCTTTGAATCATATTTTTCCGCTCCAGAAATGATACCCTCGATTCTATTCGAACAAAAGCGGAATATGCCGAAAGTGTGGTGCTCTTGTGCTTTGCGTCATGTTTATCAAACCAATACTTATCCAACGGATAATGTGTGGAACTGTCCTTTCAGAAAGTAAGTTTAAACTTATAGAATTCATAAGTTTATCGATCGGATAACTTTCTAGAAACCGACCATAAGAATTTTTAAAACTTTACCTACTCATGAGAAAATGACGATTGCAAGGACTGTGTGGATGTACAATTCACAGGTATAGTTTGTACCGTCGGTAACACGGTTGACAATGGGAGCCCACGTGCTCTCGAAACGCTGCGTTCCGCATAATTAATTAATTTGTGTGAGTGGAGTTTACTGCTATACCTGTGAATTACTCATGAGAAAAATAAATTGAAACTAGTCGGTATATTTCATGTGTTCATAAACTGTAGTGTAACGTAATTCATAAGAAAACATCTCCCATCTATTGCACTTGTACATACAAGGTTCTTCCTTTATTTACGTAAGGGATCTGAATTTAATCCATCAAGTTCTCTATGAAAATATGGCTAAAAACTCGTTGGCACGTTGATAGTTACTATGTATATGGAAAAGCTATTATTTTATACGCTAAAACTAAATAACAAATCTTATTGAAACTATTTACTTAAGGCCTACATGTGGTAGTGGATTTGCTAAATGATCAATTGAAATTGTGGTTTGTACTGCCAGTACGTATTTCTGGGCTTGTAGGTCGTGGTAATGGTCAACTATTACTCAGATGACCAGTGAGCCGTTAACTTCGTCCTGGAGATTCCACCTATAGTGTTTGGCGAAACGTCATCATATACTTACACAAGACAACGGCCTAGAAGACCGGGAATACGTACTGCCAGTACAAACGCAGACCCTGGCCGTGAAAGCCTAATGTTATTCAAAATTGTGGTTTCTCAAAGAAGCTTGAAGAGCCTGCAATGTAAGATACCATAGGGGCCATGGCCTCGACGCCGACGGCTGCGATGGACACCATGCTTTGGCTTCCGCCACCGCAGCTGGTGCTAAGGTCAGAAGCAACCCTAACAGCCTACAGAGTCAAATGTAGTGGGTGCAAGGTATTCTCTGGCAAGTTCGGAGACAGCACCGCTGTCAATGAGGACCGACAAAATTCGCCCCGTATATAGCTTTGCTAGGGGATACAACGTAATAATTCCCAACGGCGAAGCAATAAAGGCATGTGCAAGCAAATCGAGACGCGGGATTTCCCGCCTCGAAAACCTCAAATGGCACAGGTATTGGAATTTGGAAAGGGGGAGAACCGGATGGCGAGGCTATCAGTCTAGGGGTCTCCTGCTCCATCTTTCAACCAGAAGTAATTGCCATCCAGACATGTGCAGAGAACTCTCTGAACTACGCACATGACCTGGAAGCGGTGGAAATCGTATCGGACAGCCAAGTCACTCTTAGGGCGCTACAAGCTGTCAAGTTTGACTCCGAAGTGGTGTTGGGGTGCCATAGAAGGCTGCAACAACTGGCGGAACATTGCAGCGTTACGCTGAGATGGGTGCCAAGCCACTCGGGGATCAAAGGGAACGAAATAGCTGATTTGCTAGCAAAAGATGCCAGTGGACGACCATTCTCAGGTCCGGAACCGACGTGTGGGAGTATCTATGGCAGTATTAAGACCTACGTTAAATCCGAGCTGGCCGCCAATCACCGGTCCTATTGGAACGGTGTAGACGGTTTAAGACACTGTAAATTTCCCGGGATTTATCCAGGTGAGGGAAGACTGTGTAAGGTAGTCCTAATGACCAGGACCAAACTGAGAGCACTCACAACGATCTTAACTGGACACTGCGCACTGAATGCATCGCATGGGTCTAGTAAACTCTCCTTCATGTAGAAAGTGCGGGAGAGAAAAGGAAACTCCTGTGCACCTTCTTGTCGACTACCCTGACGCATTAAAAATACCAATAAACATACAATTGCAGAGTATGTATCTGAAGGATAAATATAGATAACAAAATATCGCCCACGGTTAATTGTTAAAACCACTGACGTAATTGTTATGTCAAGGACCTCAATCTGCATTTCCACCTAAATATGCATCCAATGCGCTATTTTCACTATTTTAATAATAATTTAATTATATTAAAGTGCTTTTTCTTTTTCTCGTTACCAATTCTTTATATGCATGATACAACATTAGAAATACAGTTTACCTGAAAGCCCGTAACCCAATATTTCTGCATAAATATGTGCGTTTCTTTTCTTTGCACGTTCCAGTTCTTCTAGAATTAGAATGGCACTACCTTCCCCCATTACGAATCCTTCTCTCTTCTTATCAAAAGGTCTTGATGCTTTTTCTGGTTCGGCATTGTATGACGTACTTAAAGCTCTCAAACGACAAAAAGCTGCAATTGAAAGTGGAGAGATGCATGCTTCTGTACCACCACATATCATGATATCAGCATCTCCATTACGTATAAACCGAAATGAATCGCCTATAGCATGGGCTCCTGTTGCACACGCTGTAGATACCGAGTGATTTGGGCCTCGAAAGCCATGTTTGATACTAATTTGGCCAGCAGCCATATTAGCTAGTATTCTCGGTACAAAGAATGGACTTACTTGATTATAGCCCTTTTGAAGAGATTTATTAGTTTCACATATATCGACTAAATCAACCATACCCATGCCAACTGCAACACCAACTGTTTCTTTCTCCCCTTCAGTTAATTCAAATAATCCCGCATCATCCAAGGCTTCTTTGGTAGCATATAAGGCGTAAGCAGTTGCTGGACTTATAGACCGTAATTCTGTCTTTGAGAAATAATTTGAAAGGTTGAATTTTGCGCCATACTCTGTTAAATAACCACCAATCTTGCAAGGAAGATTAGCATATTCATCACCTTCAAGTTTTCTAATACCAATTTTTCCCTGAATGATATTCTGCCATGAATCTTTTAAATTATTTCCAATAGGAGACAATACTCCCATACCTGTAACGACAACCCGTCTTTGCATCTTGTTACGAAAACATATTCTTAGATATATTAATAGAGGACATAAACCAAACAATACGATTCTACATGCATTCTTTGGACTACCGTATTGTTGGTTGCATACCGTAGCGAAACAATCCAGGACTGCGTTCAGATTCGAAATGAATTGTCAACCAATTATCCGCAGAAAAATACTTCCCATTTATGAAGAATTAATGTCACTGAGTCATAAAACCTTAATTATTTGCTTTGCTGACATGTCAAAAAGTGTAAAGTCATAAATTTGTTAAGTGGAAGCTCTAGTTCGTATCATAAAGAGAACATAGAGTTTCTGTTTGCAAATGCTACATAATTAATACTATTAGTAGACATTATTTTGTTCATAAGTGACAAATTTGGTAACTCAATTTGAAGAAAGAGTCAGAAAAGAGTTATCTGCAGGTTGTGATTCGCTTGTCATGCTAGAAACAATTTCCCCAGATTATCTCACAAACGTGAACGGCTTGGTGGATCTGAACGCAGCCCAATCAAGACAGGTATCACAGTAAATTGCGATACTTGTAAATTATACAACCACACAGTCTTTGCAATCATTATAAATCCAACCAGAAATCTAACTGTTCCTTAGATTTTCTGTGACTAACAAATGTTACCTATTATTCCGATTATTTATTATAAAAACTAGACTCTGTAATGTTCACTGAGTCACATTTGACATTTATAATATAAAATGATTTGTGTTTCAAAACCATCTATGTTCAAAACTTAAAAATTCTATACTTTACAATGCAAAAAAGACTGATTATGTCGACAATTCAGAAGCAGATATTTTCAGATTGTTAAGTTTGAATACTTCTTATTAACATTTTTCTATCACTTTATTGTTGTCATTGGCCTACTAATGTTTTGCGGTACAGGTTGTCTAATTTCGTCATTATCTATAATACGAATATCTTAATCTGATCTCAGTATTACGAGTATGTGTAAATGGCAATAATTAATTTTCGCTTACATAAATACATCATTGCGTACTTCGTTAATTTCAATATCAATTTTTCAGGTGTATCAATAAAAATTTTTGATCACACCATTAAAACTGAAATTATAACCACAGCGTGGGGAAAATACAGTAATGTCACTAAGCTATTGTCGGTTACCCAATTTTTCAAAGCATAGTAAAATGCACTTGGTGACAATAGTTTCATATTTATCAAACTTCGAGTGTAGTATACGTATGGCGATCCTAAATAGATGACCAGTAGGTTTCATGGGCCATAAGATTGACTGACAGATTTCATCCATATATAACTTCAGTGTTATTACTGTATTTATTGCACTGCGCTATAACTACATGTACCTAAACCATATCTTACACATTACATTACATTAATGATATGCTCAAACACATGTTTTGAAGATTTTGCATTCTACAGCCTCAATTAGGCCCAAACTAATCAATTATACTGCACAAGCAGTAATTCAAATTGCAATAATGTTTAACAGTATCCACTGTGATTGATGATACGTTTTAGAAATACAAGTGAATAGCTAGGGTAGCCAGGACGTATATGTTGAGCTGCAAATGAGAATATAATATTTAATATTTCTATCATCTTATAATTTTATACATTTTACATAGTATAATAGATGAATATAATCAATTCTTCTAAATTGCTGTTATTAAAACAATTTTACAATGTACAATTTAAGTTTAATAAAACTATACTTTTTACTTCAATAAATATTAAATGTATCTATTATAACTATATTGTATCTAAGGTGCGTTACTTTCAAAATTTCGTAAATATTTCCTTTCCAATAAAAAATACATTGTTGATTAAAACAAGCATTAATCATTCGTTGCTCTGCTTTTTAACTTAGAGACAAATTTGGATCGAAAAAGATGGAGAAAGATGGAGAAACTATTGTAATCGTGCTTCGAATATAGAATTATATATATATTTATTTGTTTCTCATAAAATATATTAATCGCCTATATCAGCAATAATATAGGTACTTCGCTATTTAATTTATGTGAAGTTTCGTGGAAAGTAGTCAAAATTATAAAGAAAGTATTCATATTATGGTAATTTTATAAGATAGACTATACTGGAACCGATTTATATGAATATACTTATATATAAAATTTGATATTTACATTAAAATTTGTGATTTATAATGCTCATTAAATTATGTACGCTCCTTATATGAAACACTATAATAACATTTTATAAATAGTAACTCATGAAGATAATTACACTCGAATATAATAGATTTATTTATACACGGGCTTGGTTGGGTATAAATTCAAAACGAGGGAAGTTAGGCGCCCATTGTTTGATTGAATCTTCTAGGTTTTAGGTCTCATATAGATGTCACTGTACTACCAGTCAAAAAGAAATTAGTGTACTGTCAAACAATTCATAAATTCGTAAAGATTAATAAAATAGTTTTGTAGTGCTTTATTTATGTATTTTATTAATCTTTAAGGAAAATTCAAAGAGTGATTTGTTTGAACAATGTAAGTATTTTATTTTCTTTTGAAATATTTTCTCTGCATATTGTTTCCTATTAACATATTTGCAAATAGTTGCTTTAGAATTAACTTAATTATAACTATGCATACGTATTTAAAAGCATGAAGGAGTCAGTGTTCGCTATTTATTTGATTTTATGCCTTTGCAGGCATTCACAGAGCACAACATCATGTTAATTCTATGGACCAAAGTAACACAAAATTAGGACTTATAAATGGCAATGTTGACATTAATCAAGTAATAACAACTGACGGCAATGAAAAGAAAAAAGTAGCTCGTAGACGCTGGGCAATTTTGGCAAAGGCTTTGAAGGTCTGTTAAAAATAATTAACAAATAGAATAACTGTATTTTTTCTAATCTATGCTAACGATATCTTATTTAGAGTCCTAGTGGAAGTGAACCATCAAGCCCTACGGATGAGTGTTCTATACGACGAATTTCATCCTTCATGCTTTTAAAAACTCAAAAATTAGAAAATGTTTTGCAAAGTATAGATACACAAGCAATTGATAAAATTGATAAACGTACATGGTATAAATATTGCATGAATATTGATGAACAGGAATATTTTGTTGTTGTCGGTCATAAAAAACGCACGTTTTCTGCCGAAGACCTAATGGGCTTTAATAACACAGGAAATATATGCATTTGGCCTTCAGAAGAGACTTTGACATATTACCTTGTGGCAAATCTAAATCTTTTTCATCATAAAACAGTTTTAGAATTAGGCGGTGGTATGTCTTGTCTTGCTGGCCTTTTTTGTGGTAAATACGCTTCTGCCAAAAATGTTGTGCTTACCGATGGGAATAAAATATCTATCGAAAATGTCGAAATTAGTATGCATCTTAATAAATTCACTTGTCCAGTGTCATGTCAAGTATTTAAATGGGGAGAAACAAAATCGGATGTTAAATTTGATGTTATATTGAGTGCAGACTGCCTATTCTTTGATGAAGCTCGATCTGCATTAATCGATACTATTTGGGATACCTTAGATATAAATGGTATAGGCCTTGTCATGGCACCAAATCGTGGCAATACTTTGCAAAATTTTATACAACAGTCTGAAAATAAGGGCTTTAAATGCAGAGAAATAAAGAATTACAACAATACAGTATGGGAAAGGCATTTACAACTGCTGGAAAATAATGATTATGATGAAAATATTCATTATCCTATACTTATAGAATTGACCAAGCTATAAGTGTCCTTAGTACAATGACATCTAGTCTAATTTTGTATATTATAAAAATAATATTCCTAATCTAGTCTAATGTGACCTATTTTTACCTTATCTGTGATAATTGATACCAATTTCCTTATTAATATTAATATTATATATGATGGTATATATAACAATGTAGAATCTTTTTGCTCATAATTAGTATTTTTTAAAATTTGAACGATAAACAGGGTGATTCTCAATAGAAAGTATTTGTTGTAGCAGTATTTCTTTATGTAGGAACATGATTTTTTTATACAATTAAAGCAGATTGAATCGATATTAGAAATTCAACATTCATCAAATTTAAACCCAAAATTTCTTCTAGCCTGTATTAAAAAATATTTGCTTATTCTTAATTTTTTTTTTTTATTTCTAAAGAGAATTTTTTTTTTCCGAAAGAAAAGTTAAATGTTAATCTTAGCAAATCATGTTATCAATATTGTATTTAGTTTTTGAAGTGAACTTGAAAAGTACAAAAGTAGAGGCATTCCACTTATTTCGGGCAAATAATTTATTAAGATTTATTTTGCAAACTTTATAAAATGTAGTTCACATGCTTAAATGCGACAATTCTAGGTAATTATTACCGAAATCTTACACATTTTGACAGAAAGATGTTGAAGTAAATTCGCCTTGTAATTCATTTATAGTTACTGCATAAAGTTAACATGTAAACTTATTCGATTCTTTCTGGTTTAACTTAATGTAATGCTTTAATAAATTCTTAGTATTTGGCTAGGGTATTGGTACGTTTTATTAATTACCACATTAATGTCTTAGTAAACTTCCGGTAATTATTAAAACGTACTGCCATGTTGTGATATTTTAATATTTATAGAATGTGTATTATTAATGTATTGTGTTCTGAGCTTAAAAAATAATTGGGTGTTGTAGATTACTTATGCATATAAAATGTCGGAATTGCTGCGTTTCAAAAATAGTTGATTAGTTTTACTTCTCTTACTTTTGTAGGTTTATTATATATGTAATTGTTTCGTATAATCATAATTAAATACATTAAACAAGTAAGCGCCCTTTCACCATAAAACCTGGACATATTTGTAAATTCACATAGAGATGTAAAAAACTTCTAGGATTGTTGTATTGGTAGCATGTCTTCACTTCCATATAACGTCACAGGATGCGTATAAATATTGAAGTATCAAAAATTGTGTCCATGTAGCACAATTAGAATTTTGTAATATTTGAATACCCTAAAATTTTGTTTTAGATTGCATCTTCTTAAATATCTCCAAAACACCGCGATTAAATTATCCACTTGCGTACAATGGATATTTCATATATGAACTTCTGCTTTTAATACTAATGCGAGATTTAGTTTCGACGTTTTACTATGCATAAGATTGTATTCATAGCTATATGTATATATTTAAATTCGAAATTTAATATTTAATAACACTGACCAACACAATTTTTGCTGACTTCTATATGAGACATGTTTTTTTACTAATTCGCGTGTGCTGAACCCGAAAATCATTAGTTTTTGCCTATCACGTCAAAATCGAACTCACGAACTTGTTGCTTAAGAACTGATAAGATATAAACAAAGCAAAATTTTATTAACGATTTATTTAAATGCAATATTAGTCACGAATATATTACAAGTATTTATTTTAATAATCATTAAAGAAATACAAAAGTATAGTAAAGTATAGTTGCACTTTCTGCTGTGTATTTTTGTACAACAGTAGTCAGCCATTGTATGAGAATCATATCCTCCTTGGTAACGAATTTGCGTAGTTTTTAAATCACGATGAAATCTTTTGTCATGATGAAATCTCTCCCACCTAAACTTTCGGGAAATCCACAAGATGACTATGCTCATGTTACAACATAGGCGGTGACATTTTTGAAGCATTGATTTCATTAGATCTTTCTAATTGGAGGCTTTTTTGTTTCCAAGAAAATTATCACTTGGTGCCAAAAGAAGTTATTATACTGAGTGATTTTAAATGTTTGAGGACAGTTTAAATTTCGCGCCTTGCTAAAGTTTTGTCACGTTGGCGATTCGGTTTTGAATTCGTAACCAGCAGCGTAGCAAATAGATTTTGGATGGGTGATAAAATATTGACAACAGATCTTCAAAAAATCAATTCCATATTGATTTTCTAAGCAGAAAATTAATGTAAATGTGATAAAAAAATCGAATGAAATATAAACAGTAGCTCTAAGTAGAACAAATTACAAGTAAAAATGAAGCAAATAATAACGAATAATAAATAACGTGTCGCACAGGCAGTTGACTGGACCGATACTCACAATGATCACTCTTAACATGTCAAATCCCCTAGAATCCACCGCGCGAAATTTAAACTATCCTCAAACATATAAAATCACTCTGTATATTTAATTAAACTGGAAATATTTGGCTGTATGATAAAGAAGGAATATGTTCACCATTTGGAATTGATAAAAATTGCTTTCTCCGACATTTTTTTTTTTTTGGGGTAGAATGTGAAAAAAGTGTGTTTTTGATATCTCAGGTTAATAAATGTAATATGGAGATTGATTTACAATAATTTTGGACAGAGTAATAAACTAGGTAACATTTTTCTAACCAAATCTCAAATGTATTTATATTCTTCGCATACTTCGTTGATGTGTTCAATTTAGTCTATTTTAAGAATTTGTTTTCGAATGCAACTAATAACTTTCTAATGTCTCATATTCATTCCTGATGTACTATTCCATTTTTCATCATTATTTCTCCTAAATAATGTTTCACTTTGAGTTCACAATAACACACCCTAATAGTACATTTAAATTATATCGCACTGTTGTGTTCTCTTTGGTATCTCTAAACAATTGGTGAGAATGAAAGTATTACTAAAATAGTAATACTTTTAGTACTGGCACTACATTTATTGCTGAATAACATGTTCAATTGTTATATCATGTCATGGAAACTTACAAGAAAAAATTAAGAGAAATCGACATTTTCTTGTGGAAAATAGGACATAAAGGACGCGTTAATCAAATATCTGTACTAGAAATTAACCTCCATCTTTAGTTAACCTAAATCCAAAGTTTCAGCGCGCCACGTGTAGCTACAACGAACTATTTAAGTTGACAAGTTAGTTGAAAAAATTTTATCAAACAAGCAATGCTATAGAAAAAAGAAACGTGACGTGATAGGTACAATTGGGTTTCATATTTGGCGTTAGCGTAATCAATTAAAAACAAGTGTCAGATCTTAGCAGAAAAAAATTTATTTGTTGGTCAGTGTGATGTTTAATTTTTGCCCTGAAATAGGGAATTTATTGTAAGAAATCCATTATAAATGAACGGTCAACTTTATGCACTTATAAATTAACTCGAATACGATATTTTAGTAACGCCAGTATTTATGTAGCAAATGTTGCCTACCAAATTGTTGAAGTTGACTGTATTGTAAAGATCTTTTATTAACGAATATTATACACGCTGTTTACTATTTATAAACTATATATATATATATATTGTTGCACTTTGACTTCGAAGTATTTGCTGTTCACTCGTATCTCTCAGACATCCATATTTCTGAATTTCGTAATTCTTTTACGTCTAGATAAATTGCCCTTGGATAGAATTCTATACCAAAGTAGTGCGTGACTTTCTTCAATTTTATTTCAATTTCTGTATACCTTATTGATTATAGCGATGCAATTATCTAAAAGTTATTTATATCACATTTCAATTTTACTTGCCTGAATATCTTTGATATATACAGCACTCTATCGCATGTCTGTGTAAACTTATACTGCGTATCTAATATCAATAAGAGACAGACATCTATTAATACATTATTTCTTTACAATTAACAGTTTCCTAAGGCTATACTACGTAACTCCGGGGCCATATTAATAAAAATACTTACTCTGTTTTCTTCTTCGTTACAATTATTACATACTCTCTTATATACTCAAAATTTGTGTAATATTAAATTGTAAAGTTCATCCAGCTAGTATTTCTTTATTAATTTGAGAATAAAGGCAAATATTATGCGGAAATAGATTTGTGCTCTGGAAAGCGGCCGTCTAACAAAAAATCGATAGTTCATACAGAAATACATAACCTTCAATGGAATTGGTTTATAAATTGGTACGGTATAGTGAAATGTGTAAATCAAATATTTTTGGTGAAGAAAATAGCTTTAGCAACTAAATTTTGATTTAAAATTGACGTTTAAGATTGATATAGATTTATTCCAACAAAAGAAAATGGTAATTAGTTGCCGACAAATACATGTACTGCTTTTATGCGCATGCTTAATCCATAAGTCCGAAACAGGCCCGTTCAGAACCTTAAGATGCACGGGCCCCTCTTGTTCTCGCAACGGTTCATCCCGATCCTAAATCGAAGACAGCGCATTTGAAATGTAATTTATCCCAAATCAAAATCGATATTACTTTACATACTGTAATAATCTATTACCTACATTAATTTAATTTGCTAGAGATTTATTTACATATTTTCTATATATTACAAACACAGGAGTGTGTATTAAGCAGAAACATATATTAGTGCTGTTATCAATGAAATAAAAACCAAAAACCGATTACAATTCAAATGAGTGATGCATTTGCATAATATGTATGCATTGCTAGTAATACATTTTTGCTTATTCGTTTTTTACTGCGTATGCTTTGGAAAATCACGGATAAGTTAGCGACGTTGTTGGAACAAACCGTATAAAATACGAGAAACAAATATACAACAGAATAGAAACAAAAATCCGTGAAAGTAGAGTTAGAATTGCCTTTACAGGTTGCTGAGCTTAGGTATTTTGTATATCCTAAAGGAACGCAAGGAATCCAAAACTATATGTGCACTAGGGTGACAGAATAAAATAGACACCTACTAATTAAAAAAAAGATTCTATTATTTTTTAAATTAGACTAATATTTTATCGATCCACCTTTACTTGCGTGAAGTGCTGCGAGTCGTCGTGCCATAGAATCTATTAAATGATTAATGGTGTCTTCTGGAATATTTAACCACTCTTCTGTAACAGCTGCCACGAGTTCTTCCTTATTGCTGGGTTTTCGGGGTCGTTTCGCCATATTTGTCTGGATTATGTGCCAAACATTCTCTATCGGATTCATGTCTGGTGATTGGCCTGACCATGGTAAAATCCGAATCCCCTGTTCCTCTTTGCTTTATGGCAGGGTGCTCCATCCTCCATAAAAGTGGCGTCTTCTTTAGATAAAATGGCGTTGTCGAATATCGGTAGTAGTCCTTCTGTTAATATTTGGATATATCTTGCCGCATTTATATTTCCGTCGCAGATTACTAATTGCGATCTTCCACCATATCATATCGCGCCCCACACCATGATGTTCACACCGTCGTATTTCACCGCCTGATGCAAAAATTTATCGTCCAGTTGCGGTGACGAACGTCTCCATACCCACGTACGACCACTATCACTGAATTGGCAGTATCTGCTTTCGTCTGAAAAAATGACAGACCGACAAAACTCTTCGGGCTTCGTTCGCATTTCGATTGCCCAAGCCATTCGGCGCCGTTTTTGAAACGCCGTAAGGAGATGTTTTTTCTTTGCCACCCTTTTATACATCCCCACACTGTGGAGGTATCGCAGAACGGTGCGCTGACCTTTCTGTGAAGTTGCCGCAAGCTCAGCTATACTTTTTCGCGGTTCTCTTAACACTTCGCGCACAAGCACCCTTTTACTTCTTTCTGAAGGTCCGGCACGACCTGGTCTCGGCTCCACTGTTGTTTTTTTCCTTGCGTTTAAATTGTGTAATCACGCGGTTAACTGTGGGGACACCGGAATATTTAAAAATTTACTTATTTCACGTTGCGAAGCGCCGCATTCACTCTGGCCAACGATGCGACCCCGGGTGAAGTCGCTAATATCGTAACGTAATATTGTAACGATACTAAACTATGACGAATTCCTTCCGATACATCTACCCCTACCCTAATGAAAATAGAAAGTTCTTAATTCGTTCTTAGAATTTAGCTGTTTACATATTTATACCGCTTTACCTGGTGTCTATTTTATTCTGTCACCCTAGCGTATACTATCATTATCATTTACCACACGTATGAGTTTATCGGTTTGAGTTCTAGATTTGTTAATTGATATTTTTATTACTTTTTTGTGATTGTTGAGGCTTAATTATTGTCTGTGGTGATTTGAATATAGATTTGAACTGGCGCAGTGATGCGTCAACTCTCATAAACCTGTTTGCGTGTTTTAGCATGGCACTTTATATTTTCGGGAATACTGTTATAGGGAGTGCTAACACATTTAGAGATAACGTATTTGCAAGCACGACGGTTTACACATTAGGACCGTTGGCGATGTTGTTTCTCCTGATTATAAGTCTCAGCTACTCTCCTTTCGTACCAGGCACTCAACTTCTAACAGGTTCATATATCGGCGCCATTTTCATGCCGGCGCGTTAAATGTTTTCAAGCTGAACATTTCTAATGAAAATTGGTTACATATTTATGATAGTATTAGTGACGCCGACGACATTTTTCATAAATTCTATAATATTTTTCTCTTTTACTTTGAAACGAACTTCCTCCTTAAAAATATAAATTACAGGAAGATAAGCGAGACCTTGGTTGGTACACGGATGAACTGGGAATTTTAGCTCACAAAATAATTCACCTATATCCTCTAGACAGGATAAGTAGCAATCCATCAATCTTGCAACTTTGTATAAACAGCCCAAACAAGAGTAAAAAAGCTCGTGGACAACCGCAAACGCCAATATTATGATGAGTTAATACTAAATTTTCGTAATAGAGTTAAAACATCGTGGAGAATTATTAACGACTCTCCTAGATTACGTAAATCTTGCATTCCACCGTAAAGTACAATCTCGATACATAATGCCAATGGAGAAATCGTGTCTGACATTGAAAACGTGGTTAAACTATTCTCTGTTTATCTTTCCAGAGGCTTCCGATAATCATAACACCGAGAGCAATGAACAAACGGTTGTCCACAGCTTTTATAAAAATAAGCGAAGTATATAACGTGTCATACATGTAGCAGCTTTCTTGTAGTTTACGTAGTGGAAAACGTGTTTTCAAAAATTTATCATACCCAACTTATTGGCTCTGTTTCATGTTACTACTATTATTAAATTGTAAAAGTTTTATCCCTTCAAATGGATTGCAGGATATTATTTCTGGCAGTTGGAATTGGTGTTGAGTGATTCCAATATTTTTGTATTATTATATTGGCGGATTTCGCTGAGCAAGACTGTCGCGTGCAAGTTTATGTGGCCTCTTTAGTTGGCCATCGTTCATTATCATACATTTTTATAAATTGTCTCTCAGAAATTACTGCATTTGGCTCTTGGTCCTATTCATCATCGTTGTCTTAGAAGAATAATGTCTTTTCTAAATAGCAGTAAAATACCTTGCTATAGTAAAATCGCCAAAAAGATTCTCATTTTCGCTTGCATCTCTGTTTGAAGCGAGTATACTCATTCAGTCCGCTAATACGTTTGGTATCCATCTAGCTAATAAACTAAATATAGAGATCAATAATACACGATGTGCCATGTATGGTACAAGGTTTCGCAATCATCACGTGCCCAACATTTTTAATTTCTTTCTATATTAAGCAGAGTATACCTGTACGAGAATATTCTTCCTTATGTGAAGAAAGACAAAATATGATTTAATTTCTAAAAAAATACCAAGATTTTCCTCTGCAATATATTGACAATACAAATTATCAAAACTAATTTCATTATTTTCCGTTAAAGTTGCTATTGCAATTACACTAACTTTCAGAAGCGACTGTCTTAAATATATGCTGTTGTATATGGCAGATGCAGTGAGAGGTTAAGATGTCTGATATTTTAAAAACTACCCAATGATCTACGTATCATATAACATTAATAGTGTAATGTATATCGTCCGTATTATAATTTCAATTTACATAAATTGATAAACATTAGATTAGAAGCATATTTTGTAGGCAGGGCATTAGTATTTTATATTACTTCTATTAGCTTTTATCGCAGCTTTCATCCGGTTTGGCACAGTATTAGTAGATTTATTACTTGTTTTGTTTTGTTATTGTTTCTTAAATCTTTTAAAATGTGCCAGAGATTTTCAGTGTATGAGAGGTCAGAGGATTGTGGTGCCAGTCTAAAAGCTTTACTTTGTTTTTTTATTATCACAGGATTTATCTTTTGCCTCAAAATAGGCCTCAGATTCAGCGATAACCTCTTCATTCGTGCGAAATTTCTTACCGGCGAGCATTTTTTTGAGGTCTGCGGACAGCCAGTAGTCGCTGGGAGCCAAATCTGGCGAATACGGTGGATGTGGGAGCAATTCGAAGTTCAATTCATGTAGTTTTGCCATTGTTTTGATTGACTTCTGACACGGTGCGTTGTCTTGATGAAACAAATTTTTTTTGTTTGCCATATGCGGTCGTTTCTTTGCAATTTCGGCCTTCAAACGCTCCAATAACACTATATAATATTCACTGTTGATGGGATTTCCTTTCTCAAGATAGTCGACGAATATTACACCACGCACATCCCAAAATACCGAGGCCATAACCTTTCCAGCCGATTGTTATGCTTCCGGGCGCTTTGGACGAGGTTCACCAGTCGCTGTCCACTCAGATGACGATCGTTTTGATTCCGGAGTGAAGTGATGGATCCATGTTTCATCCATTGTCACATATCGACGCAAAAATTCCGGTTTGTTACACGTTTAAACATGGCCAAACACTGCTCAGAATCATTAACACGTTCTTGTTTTTGGTCAACAGTGAGCAAACGCGGCACCCACTTCGAACAGAGCTTTCTCATAGTCAAATGCTCATGCAATATAAAGCCAATACGTTCTTTTGATATCTTTACGAGGTCAGCTAACTCACGCAACTTCACTTTTCGATCATTCAAAACGATTTTGTGGATTCTTTTGATGTTTTCTGGTGTTACCGCCTCACTCGGACGTCCACTGCGTTCTGCATCATCGGTGTCTCTACGACCACGTTTGAAGTCAGCAAACCAACGTTTTATTGTTGTTTCTGATGGAGCGGAGTCCCCATAACACTTTTCAAGCCATTGCTTCGCTTGAACGGTATTTTTGCCCATCAAGAAGCAGTGTAAAATTAAAACACGAAATTGTTTTTGATCCATTGTTTTGAAAATAACAAAAGTAGCGTGACTCTTAGCACAATAACTCACAAACTAATGAATAGAATATCATGAAATTTTAACAGCTGTCTTTTGAAGGTTAGTACTAACTGAGAGAGCGGTGACTGCAATAAAACTAGCATCATCTATGTGTTAGGCCCGGGACTTTTCAACCCATGTGTTATAACCTACTTATATCTATGTTTCAGCTCGTTTTAACCTTGTCCGTTCCTTATGTTTTTTATATCGCGGGCACATAAACTTGCAGTGGTTATTTTTTTTTGCTAAATGCAGAGTTCGGTAGTAATAATTTCAGCCGTTTTCTGTCTATCATGGGCAATGCGCTCTATTAAGCGATCTTCTTGGGGAGTTCGTTTTCTTTCACTTTTAAGTAAATTTGTGTACAACTCTATTATTCTGTATCGTTTTATTGTATTTTGGACCGCACAACATAGTCCTTGTGTTTAGTATTGTCTGACCCTTAATATCACACAGATACGCGAACAAATATTGAATACCCTTTCAATTTGCAAGCAAACGTTACTGCTCTTACAACTAAATAAATAAAATTAAGCCCTATTTTCTATTTTTATTGCGAAATTTCTTAGAAACGCTTAACATTCTAATATTATTTCTAACGTAAACAATTCTAGCAGTTTTATGACATTCAGTAGTTTATTGGGGTGTCTATAACATGTGGTCGCAGCTGTATATAAATATGTTCAGTATCGACTATAGATCTTTGGAATTCTTGCATTATAAATACTAAATTACTCCAACATAACAACCATTTCTCTTTCGAAGCTTGTATTTTGTCAGTAAATCACTACTCGAATCTTTGACATGATCAAACAGTATCTATGTATTATTCGATGTCTATTTTGCTTCAATTATTTTCATTTAAAACCTCACTAAAAACAAAGCAGAAAGGTTTCGATTGTTGAGTCGAAATGTGCGAGCGAATGAATTTAATCTATCCCGTGAACATAAACATCGTTAAAATTTGCAGTTCGTCGTCGAATTGTACATAGGCATGTATTCGGGATTGTTTCCCAAACCATATTCCACTACCAAACGCAGACAGCTTTTGTTATTGCGTGACTCAGCTCCACTCCCGACTTCTTAAAAATGAATTAAAAACATCGCTAGCGGAAATGACATACGAATAAGCAATGAGCGAAATGATAGCACTTAAAATAATCAAGAGTGTAAATCGTTGGTAGTCCAATATCTTTATTTATTCCTGCACGAACCTGACTGGAATAATTTATTTTGAATTCCGTCAAATTCGATTTCATAAAAAAATAAGCCCGTTGTCTGAGTGAAGATGCGTTTTTTTAAGGTGCTGTTTTGCTTGGACGTAAACCATTTCTTGAAAACTTTTGTATATTTATTACATGTGTGATTTCGATAGGTATGAATGTAAATGACAAATGCTGCTTTAATTTAGTAAATTATAATTGTTCAAGCCCGGTAGTTGTCTAAATAGTATGCCAATTACGGACAGTTTAAAAAAAAATACGGCTGCTATATAATCTTCATTTGGAGTAGTAATATAAAAATAAAACTTGATTAATCCAAATACAGCTGTGGCCATATGTATTCGCCACCCTTTTTTGTTTTTTATTCCGACGAATATATAAGAAATAAAAGAAAATTGATCGATGAAAATGTTTCATTGTGAGTGTATACAGATATATACAGATATTGCTTAATATTTGGTAGCTCCTCCCTGGGCTTTTATCACCGCACGAATTCGTCGGGGCATACTGCTCACTAAGTTGTAGCACTGTTCGGGGGTGATTTTATTCCACTCTTCGAATGTTTTTGTTTTTAAGCATTGCTTTGTGGTAGATGAGTATTTAGCTACATTTCGCTTTAAAATGTACCATAAATGCTCAATTGGCGATAAGTCCGGGGATTGTGCCGGCCATTCCAGGACCCGCACGTTATTTTCTTCGAACCAGCGTATTACTTCGCGAGATTTATGGCACGGTGCGTTATCTTGTTGGAAGTAATACTCTGGCTCATCATTATCGAATAATTTTAACGCACACGGTTCCAGAACTTCTTCCAATATGTCGATGTACGTCCGACTGCTCATTCGGCCCTCGCAGGTGAACAGTTCTCCGATGCCTGTTGCACTCATGGAACCCCAAACCATTATGCTACCACCCCCAAACTTGACAGTCGGGATGATACAGTTTGGACGGAAGGCCTCTCCTTGCCTGCGTCGCACGTATTAAGGCCCAGGTTTACCACAAAGCTACCAACAAAAACATGAATACTGTTACATTTTGGAACCCATTAAAAAGAATAAGAATACTGTAGATACCAGGAATTGAATACAGAATACCGCAAATACAATAATTATGTATTACTTACCTCAATATTTGACTCATCCATCCACATAACATTGGCCCAATTGTCACTGGTCCAGTCGCGGTGACTTTTAGCCCACAGCAGTCTCTTTTTCTTTTGTTGCGGAGACAACCGTGATTTATGTCGAGCTTTATATCCACCTAAATTTAATTCACAAAGACGTCTTCTAACCGTGCGAGGAGAAATAGCAACATTATGTAGCCGGAAAAGCTCACTGGAAAGCTGTTTAGACCCTTTTTTCCGGTCTCGCAATGACATCCGCTCTACCACTCGCTCATCTCTGCTAGTTGTCTTCCTTTTTCGACCAGTTTTCTGTTTGTTTGTCAAAGATCCACTCTCTTTGTATCGTTTTATCGTCATTCTAACTATCGATCGCGCACATTTCATTTGTCGGGCAATAGCAAACACCGACAACCCTTGCTTTTCTAACACCACAATTTGTCCTCGCTCTACCTCCGTCAATTCGCGTGTTTTCTGCTTTACTTTTTACTGTATACTATCGTATTACACAGACAAAATCACAGACATAATATCTTCACTCTAACTAGCTCAACCTTACTCTTACAACTTTTAAGAAAGACTGAAGAAATATTCAGAAATTACAATTTTACGTCTATTTTCTAATTTACTCAGAATGGTCTACAATAAACCATTAAACCCTCATTACCAGGTACCTAGTTAAATCCGTAATCGACCCTGCTTCTTAGAAATACAATAATATTCGTGTAACACGTTCAAAACGAGAGTGGCGAATACATATGGCCACAGCTGTAGCATAATCAGGATTTGTTACGCTTGTTATATGTTATATATGCTAGTATTTTAAACTAAAAAACATCAAAACAATTGCTAAAATAAAACAAAAGGTGTTTCTTTTAGCATTCTTTGCTAAACTATTTTCTTCTTTGGATTTTATAGTTTTGAACAGGAATATTCTAGTTATTATTTTGTAATTTATTTTTTGTCTTCATAATTAAGTTTTGTAAAACATAAGGTGGAGTTTTAAAAGGAAAGTTCGCTCGCAAAATCTATTTTTCAAACGATGACACATCCCATGATTTATGCGAAACTATGCTGATTGTAATGTTTATGTTTTGATTACGTAAATATCGTTTAATTTTTCTTGTAAACCAATTTGTCATGTTGATGTTAAGAGTAATGCTTGTAACGAAAAGTTTGAAAGATTTTTCAACAATAACGAAAGGATATTCAATGAGGTTATTAGTATTATGTTTTTGTGTTTAACTTATTTTAGGTCTGACTTCCTATAAGGAAATATCGCAATGTTTGTTTCGAATAGAATCATATAACGGTTAAAAATATGTTTATTTTGTTTGTTATATTAGTTTTATGCCTTTACGTGCGTAGATTATTCTAAACTTGAAAGCAAATCCCCTTCGTTCACTCAATTAAAATATTTTTTTGAATAAATTCTCATCAGTATTTATTATGAATACTCTAGTGTTATTCTTATTCCATTTATTGAGTAAATGTTTTTAGTTTGATGTATGCACATGATTTTTTCGATTGACTTAATCGTAACGATATTTCTTCGTATGTACGTATGTATAAATAAATTATTATACCCGTTCATTCCCTTCATTTGAACAGTATATTTGATATTTTAGAATGTATGTTGTGTAGTTTCTCGCCTTTGTATACTCCAATTACCTAACCAGTATTTTATAGAATCTCTTTTTTTTTGTCCCCCTTATTGTAATCGGGATTTACCATTTTAAAGTGTTACTTTTGCTCTATGTATAAATATGTTAGCATTGTATACTTACTTACTGTAATAAAAATGGATTGTTATTGGAAATTATTCGATTAAATTTGTTCCAATAATTGCATTTTGTTTTTGTTTCAACCATCTTATTTTCTCAGGGCCGACTACTGGAAGTCCCAAGCGAGGAAGTACTGCGATTTTTGCAAGTGTTGGATAGCAGATAACAAACCAGTAAGTAACATAACAAACGTTCTAGTAAATGATACAAGAATGCTGTTGTTTTTTATTTACCTAAAAATTGTTCCTGCTCTGGATTTAGACAATTTATTGTAGACGTGAAATATAGTATCGATGTCGATCATACATATGCTTTTTGAAAGGGTATTATTGAGTACGAATCTCAACTGCAGGAAGCAATATAGTTGGTTGCAGTTGGTTTTAAAAATTATATACGCTCAACATTTTCAATGCATCGCATAAGCCCTTCCAGAAAATTATTCAGAACTCAGCATAGTGACTATCTGAGGTGTAGTGGCGATTTATTTTCGAATTACATATTCAAAGTGTTCAAGAGCTTAAGCAATATAAGCAGGTCACCAAACATCTTCCCATAAGGTATCAGATGATGATCTACCGGCGCTCGGAATATGTACATGTTAGCTCCTCCTTATTAAAATTGTTAATTGTGGACTGCGCGGAATTCAGCAACGGTTCATTGTCTTAATAAGTGTTTTAACAAAAAACCCACAGTTCTCACTCATGTGGCCAAAGCGGACTGTAAATACGGCTGTACATTTATATGAGCTATCATAAATTACTCTATAAAAAAGTAAATATGTGCGCTGGGTTGCAATCGTAATTACAAAAGATTCTTTTTCGATATAAAATTTATCAAAAGTGAAAATCATCCATTTATCAGCAGATACACATTTTGTGCTATTCCTCATTACACAAGAAATGGTGACAAATGCACTACACAAATACATAGAAAGCATTGTATTTTGAGTTCATCCTAAGTTATCAAAAAACACGTATTCAAAGAAAGTAACACATAACCACTCACAGTGAAAGTCGACCAGCTACAAAAATAGGTACATAGCTTCGAGAGGAAAACTCCCGTGTCTCACATCAGTTACTACAATAGTGTGTCCTTATACGGTTATATTTTCCTACGTATGTAGACATTTTAAAAAAATATTTATGTAATGGAATCCAGAAAAGGACAAACTATACTTCATTCACGTTAAGAATGCAGTAGGTAGCGCTACGAACGGCGGCTGTATTACACTGGTGAAATGAAACTGTCAAGTAACTACATCGTAAACACCAAAGTTTGGTTGTCAAAATCTTGTATAATAAAAAGCAAAGGTTTTCATATTTTATGTGCAATACATTATGGTTATATACCTGGTAAAATAATACTGCAATAATATAAGTAAAAGTAACATCAATTGCAATATAAATAGATCCTTTCGTGGTTTCATTTACCGAAATAGTTGGAGCTTATTTAATTATGTTGAATGATTTAAAACATATGGGCTGAAAAGTCCCGGGCCTAACAAAGAAAACACGTTTTTTTTTGGTTCAAAATTAGCTTTATCCATCAACGTAATCTCCATCAAGAGCAACGCAATCATTCCAGCACCGCTCTAACATTTCAATACCACTTTTGTAGAACGATTTATCTTTTGCCTGAAAATAGGCCTCAGTTTCAGCGATAACCTCTTCATTCGTGCGAAATTTTTTACCGGCGAGCATTTTTTTGAGGTCTGCGAACAGTCAGTAGTCGCTGGGAGCCAAATCTGGCGAATACGGTGGATGTGGGAGCAATTCGAAGTTCAATTCATGTAGTTTTGCCATTGTTTTGATTGACTTGTGACACGGTGCGTTGTCTTGATGAAACAACATTTTTTTCTTCGCCATATGCGGTCGTTTCTTTGCAATTTCGGCCTTCAAACGCTCCAATAACGCTATATAATATTCACTGTTGATGGTATTTCCTTTCTCAAGATAGTCGATGAATATTACACCACGCACATCCCAAAATACCGAGGCCATAACCTTTCCAGCCGATTGTTGTGCTTTCGGGCGCTTTGGACGAGGTTCACCAGTCGCTGTCCACTCAGATGACGATCGGTTTGATTCCGGAGTGAAGTGATGGATCCACGTTTCATCCATTGTCACATATCGACGCAAAAATTCCGGTTTGTTACGTTTAAACATGGCCAAACACTGCTCAGAATCATCAACACGTTCTTGTTTTTGGTCAACAGTGAGCAAACGCGGCACCCACTTTCAACAGAGCTTTCTCATAGTCAAATGCTCATACAATATAAAGCCAATACGTTCTTTTGATATCTACGATGTCAGCTAACTCACGCAACTTCACTTTTCGATCATTCGATTTTGTGGATTCTTTTGATGTTTTCTGGTGTCACCGCTTCATTTGGACGTCCACTGCGTTCTGCATCATCGGTGTCTCTACGACCACGTTTGAAGTCAGCAAACCAACGTTTTTAGTTGTTTCTGATGGAGCAGAGTCCCCATAACACTTTTCAAGCCATTGCTTCGTTTGAACGGTATTTTTTCCCATCAAGAAGCAGTGTAAAATTAAAACACGAAATTGTTTTTGATCCATTGATTTGAAAATAACAAAAGTAGCTTGACTCTTAGGATAATAACTCACCAACTAATGAATAGAATATCATGAAATTTTAACAGCTGTCTTTTGAAGGTTAGTACTAACTGAGAGAAAGGTGACTGAAATAAAACTACCGTCATCTATGTGTTAGGCCCGGGACTTTTCAGCCCATGTGTTAATAGAGCACTTATGGAAAGAATTCGAATTTAAAACATGCACTTGTAGAAGAATCGTCAGAAATATCACCCGAAGTAACTAATAAATTGGTGCTTTCTATGAACGAAGTGCCGTCAAAAATAGCAATGGATGGCCTACTAAATGTTTGTGTACTGTCTTGAAGTGGACGAGTTTCACTGTGGTCATCAATATTGTATTTATTTCCAATGGATGTTCTTCGTGTATATTATAGGATTAAATTTTTTTTATATTTCTGTATTTTTATGTAACATGTAAAGTGAGATATTACACATATTAATAAGCTATATTTTACAACAAATCTACTGTAGCAGGTGCACGATTTTCGCTATAATCATTTTATTAAACGGATGTTTATTTAATTACGTAAAAATTACATAAACTGTGGCTATAAAGCAGAAAAGTTGGAATCTAATAAGCTAGATTAGAAACTTTACTCATCTTGCAGATCAAAATGACATAAGTTAACAAAAAACCTATAAAGTGATACAAGATTTAGCATACACAAAACTAACTAATTAAATTAAAAAAGAACACGATGGCAGGAAGAAAACGTACACTACCGCCCATAGAAGTTTGGCCAAGAAAAAAGTAATACTTGAATAAACTTTATTGCATTTAACGATGATAATCTTAATAAACATCTATTTAAATACATCTGGAACTCAAGTAATGAAAGTGTTACGAAGAAAAGAAGTAATTAAGGACTTTATGGCCCGGAACGATCATCCTCACCAAGCAGATAAAGATTTTATTGTATGTATTTTAGGGTTCGTTCCTGTCCGGCTTTAACGTTTACTATAATTACCAAATTCACAACAGTTCAGTTTGAATATTATTGTGATCAGCGATACACTGTTCGGAATGCCTCGTGGTAAATCAATAGACAACGAAGCATAATAACTCTGTATAAAGAAGGTTGAGAATTTAAATCTAGCCGCGTCGACAGTAAAATTGGCCAAAATCAAGAAACAGACGACTTAGGGGACCGTGACCGTCCAGGTGCCTCATGAATAACCACCCTAGCGTACAATCGCCTACCACCATTAAATAAGCGAAATCGTAGAAAAACCACCAAAAATAGCGAGCGAATTCAATCGCGGACGTCAGCGTCCGATTTCAGTTACCACTGCCAAATGCCGACTGGCCGAAGGAAATTGACAGGGTCGCGTGGCAGCTCGTAAACCATTGCTACGCCTCACATCAATCTTTTTAATTTGAATCGATTCAATAAAACCCTTATTCCGTGTTACTGCTAGATGAGGGGGTATATCGCTAGACATGCGTAATTCGTTCCAAGTAAAGCCGGTGTTTGATCCATTTTCCAGTCGCTCAGAACGCAATCAACAGCATTATATAAAACCAACGAAGATTTTTATTAAGTAAATAGATTCACGCAGATATCAATATGAAGCAAATGCTATGAAATATACGAAAAAACGAATATTTCATAGCAAGGTGAGGAAAGAATTTTGAAGTGTGTTATATTTAGTAATATACAGGTGTCAATGAAATAAAATGAAAAAGTATGAAAAATAAAAAGATCTAATTTTGTTAGATTTAAATCCAAAATATTTTGCGAAATTCCGTTGCAGGCGCGAGAAAAAATGATAAAAGATGTTTAAAATAAAAATTTCTTATTCACAGCTGCAATATTTGTAGGTAGGTATATTATTAAATTCTTAGCATGCCGTTTGAAAGGTAGACAGTGTCGTCTTGTAGTTTTTATAAAATTGATAGCTAGGTTATTGCAGTGTATGCAGTCTGTGTGTGTATAGGAGTTTGGTTGGATAAATGTATTATATGACGATTGCAAGGACTGTGTCCTCGGTCGGTAACACGGTTGACAATGAGAGCCCACGTGCTCTCGAAACGCTGCGTTCCGCATAATTAATTAATTTGTGTGAGTGGAGTTTACTGCTATACCTGTGAAATGTATTATACGTACATATTCTGCATCCATAGGCGGCACGTATTGCAATATCCTAGGTTTTTTTAATTCTGACTTTCGCGTCATAATTGACTGCAAATTTTTTTGGATTTATGTTCTATATAATTACACATTTTCATTTTCCGTACTTTTTTATTTGGTTTCAAAGACGTCCTGTATAAATGTTTACGGCAAATCGGTAGAATTAACTGCATAACATTTAGTGTCATTAAATTATTATTATAAATGAATAGATTTAGTAATGAGGAATTGTTCATTTATATTTGCTCATTCAAAAACTGACTCCTCCAATATTTTAATAAATTGGTATGCTTTGAAATAATTTTTGAGCTATGATAACTGTATGCTTTTGTAATTATGTGAAAAAATGTCCGGAGAAATTTGGGGTAAGAAAAAGATTATTTTAATACTGCATTTGCCGATTTCACCGACTATAAGCTTCACTACTAATTTTACAAAAAGTAATATTTGAATTTTTTTCGCCTTACCAAAATTATAGTTCTGAAAGTCATTTGCCAAACATATAAACATGAATCAAATATCTGAACTTAATCCAAATCGCTTTGCCAAAAAGCACGTTTTATATAATCTGTGTATATATTGTAGTGCATATTATAAGTGCTAATGAATCCGGCTATTAACATTTCAATACTATGAATAAGCGTCATTGAAGTGTACGACTAAATATATAGATTTAAATGTTTTAACAGTATTCAAATTTAACTTCTAATACTTATTTTTCCGTTTCCGACATTTCAAGACAGACCATATGCCGCCAAAACCTGTTTTGTTTAATACCATCACTATATTTACTGATACCATGGGCCACCTGAGAGCTGATATGTATGAAACTACTTAAAAGATTGACCAAATATTTCCCGAGAATTTGGTTTAGGTACGTAGATGATATTTTCGCGGTGTTTTATACCAACAAAGGAAACATACAAGATTTTCTAGCAGAACTGAACTCAAAATTTACCACGATCAAGTTTACTATTGAAGAAGAAGTGAACAATCGCCTTCCGTTTCTAGATACTCTAGTCATACGCAACAACAATAAATTAGAAATAGACATCTACAGAAAAGAAACTAATTCCAACAGATTCATCACGGTTGATTCGCATCATTGCGAACAACAAAAAATGTCCGCGATTAGTTTTTTGGTCCATAGACTCGTCAGATTTCCGCTAAACAAGAGCAGGTACGACAAAGAATTAAAGTATATCAAAGATGTGGCGAGGTACAATGGTTTCTCTTCTATGGATGTCGACCGTATTTTAAGGAAGGTCCGATACAAACAACACATCAGAAATTCCACGACCTTGACATCAACAAACACCAGTAATAAGAAATTTATAACTCTTCCTTTTCACCCAACAGTAAAAGGGATAAGTAAAATTTTCCGACAACTACATATGAACGTCTTTTGTGTCAAAAAACAACTTAAAGAATCTCTTAGGGAATCCCAAAGATAAACCGGAGATGATAAAAAGGTCTGGAATATACCAAGTCGCATGCAATGATTGTGAGAAAGTTTATATTGGACAAACAAAAAGGAGTATCGAAACGAGGTTCAAAGAACATATTAGACACTATCGTTTCGACAAACCTGAACTATCAAGCGTAGCAGAGCATATGGTAAAATCGGGACATAAGATTGATTTAAAAAATCTGACGCTACTTGAAAACGTAAACTCGTATAGAGAATTAGACGCATACGAAACGGAGTATATGAAAAAGAACGGAAACTTATTGAACAGAGAACCACCCCCAATTGCACACTCGAGTTTGATGGATTTATTACCATAGGCCCTGTTAAAGATACGGTTCGCTTTCGGTCCATCCTTTCCCGTAAAAGGCATTAGACCACCGAGTAGATTGTAAATAGTTATATGTTTTAGAAATTTTAGAGCCTGCGTAGAAAATAATTTGCATGTGTGATACAATTTTTACTTTCAGTCGGTAACACGGTTGACAATGAGAGTCCACGTCCTCTCGAAACGCTGCGTTCCGCATAATTAATTAATTTGTGTGAGTGGAGTTTACTGCTATACCTGTGAATAAAATTAAGAGCCCTTGGCGTTGTTCACATTGTTACTTTATTGCTGTCACTTAAAAAACTAATTAGAACAGTAAACTGAAAATATTAAGTGCAGTATCTCAACTCGCTGGACGGTGACATTCCTAGCTATTATTTTGTTGATATTACTGATAATGTTTTTATGAAGTTTTTAAAGCATACGAAAAAAAAAACTAAAAAAAGTTTACGTTTAGCTAAATCTATCTCCTTTAGAAAAACGAGAATAAAGAAAACGATTCTAAAAACGGACAATACATAATTAACGTCTGAAAATGTTTAACTTTCAGACTTTCCTTTATCTATATTACGCGTTATTTTTTTTTCTTTCGAATCAGCTAACGTTTCATGTTACCCGAGTAAAAGGAAAAAGGAGGAAAGCAACGTACGTAGGCCTTCCGCACAGACCGAGAAGATATTTAAATTTCGACATAATTTATTCGCATTTTTGCAAAACATCTCTTATCGCTCGAATAACAACAACACCGTCGGCGCAGCGCCACACTACCGCACCGGAGAAAATGTAAATTTAAAAATAAATTTTCGCGAACGTTAAATCAACCGTTCCGTTGGATTTTCACATTCTTGTGCTTTATTTCGCAGCAGTTTTCGTGTTAATTTCACTACGTTAGCTAAGTTGGTCGATAAGATGAAAGGTCTATATAAATAATCGCGCTTTGCCATTGTCACATAGAGTGCAATGCTTTAGGCGCATTTTTATTCAATTTAAACCGATTTTAATGGGTATAGAGATAAAGGATGGATTCAATTTAGAATGGTTTTGTTAGCGTTAAAATTGCTTTTATATCTACATTTATTAAATTGCAATAAATTAATGAAAACCCAATTTTAGTAATTGGTTTAGTATTGAATTCAAATTTTTTCATAATACTATAAATTTGGAGCAATTTAAATGCAAAATCAAAAAAATGAATGCTGCCAAAACAGTTCAACTTGTAAGTTACAAAACAAAAAAGTTACACAGTCACCATGGATTATTTATTACACTGCCCAATACAATTTTTGCTGACTATGGTAAAATCCGGACATAAGATTGATTTAAAAAATCTGACACTACTTAAAAACGTGAACTCGTATAGAGAATTAGACGCGTACGAAACGATATGTATGAAAAAGAACGGAATTTTCCTAGGTAATTGGTATCAATTTGATTCTAACCCTTCCACAAGTAAAAGGCTGTACGTCCTAATTTAAAAAAAAAACAAGATATTAATACAAACAATTTACTACGTATAAAACTACTTTGTTCTATTAACACACTAGGTAACAATCGCATGGATAATAACAGTGTGGCCATTAAGTATCGTATTTAGTATAATGGACGTCCTCCACTGTGAGTACCCTCATTATGATAATACAGCAATCAAACTGTTTAAGCTTAATTTTTTCATAAAATTGTTCGGATTTTAACGAAATATTGGCGAATTAGTGTTTAGATAATTTTGTTTAAAATAGGGCGTATTGGTTTTACTACACCTTTACTAATATTGATGCTTCCAAACTTATGACGGTAAAGTTACGTATACTAATCTATATAGTTTTACAAAAAAAAAAAACTGAAATTATACATATTACCATTTTGATTTAATATTTTCATTTTTCAGAAATATTGTTTACCAAGAATAAACGCGGTCGTGTGTGACTAGTTTATCATAGCTCTCTATTAGCCGTAAAATTATATTTAAACAAACATTAACCAGACCATATTCTCAATACAGTACCAGATGATCATGCTTTAAGAGTGTGTAACTAAAACGTAGTGATAGCGTCTAAATTTAGATCCTTTCAATAAGCTCCGAGATCGGATTATTTTCAAACATAAAACATGCAAGCTGACACGCTTTTCTCTCGATTACGGTTTTGCTAATGCCATACGCACATTCACTTACTGGAGTAATAGACGTTTTATTCCATTAATTGCATTTTCTGCCAGCGAAAAAATGTAACGCTCAAACTATTTCATTTGTACATTCTTCTGTTTATTCGACATAATTTTGAAAAGGAATTTTATAACGATCGAGATGAAAAACTAAAAATATTCCTTAATGAATGGATAATTCTAACATTAATTTTATTGGTAGGGCAGCTTCACATACAGAAGTTGGATTTAATTCATCTAACGATATTTCGTCAACAAAATCCGCCATTTGCATTAGTATTTTGAACAGTTTTAGGTATTCCAAACAGAAAAGATACTAAATTTATATGTCATTTTTATATATTTACATATTCATATATACAGTGAAATCTCCCTTGAACGGACACCAACGAGACCAACTGAAGATGTCCGTTCAGGAGGGGTGTCCACATAAAAGAGATATGTAGTAGATACAACAAAAATCGTGTTTTAACGAAATAACGAAATATATTAAAGAAACTGGGACATTTAAATCGTATATGTATATAAATGTTTTTAAAATAAATAAGAAACTTTAAACTTAAGAAAAAAGAGTTTATTTTATTTAATTTATATATGTACATAGATGTAGTATGTAATACAAAACAATGAAATGAATAGTCACTTTAAGGACGCAAAAATTCATATATTGTTGTTTGTCTTCTCTTTTTCTTTAAAATGGCATCTTGAAATCGTATTTCTAATTTAGAAAGGAGCTCCAAAACCTGTATCTCCGTGATTCTCGACAAAACTTTTGAGCTGCTTGGTCAAGGTGATAGCTTTACCATAATTTGGGGTAGCTTCTATTGGCACTGGAACCTCATCGACATCAAAATCTTCCGAAAGTTCTTGTATTTCAACTGGATTTGCAATTTCTTGTTCTGAATCTGGATCTTCAACATACAAATCTTCGTCTACATTCAAAAAATCATTAAGGTTTTCATTATCCGTCAATTATTTTTGAGGATATCTGAAAGTACACTAAGAGACAAATCATCTTCTAGGTCAGATGTATCAGCCTCAGTTAACTGGTCTTCACTTTGCATATTTCTCTTTGGTCACTTGGTCCCAAGCGGTTTTTACCAAATAAACTTCATTCAGTGGTGTAATTTTTTAACTCAAAAGCTGTACCAGCAGTTTCAACGTTTACTAGCAGTGTGTATTAGACTTCGGTAATAAGTTTTAAAATTCTTTATAATCCCCTGGTCAAGTGGTTGACAAGCTGATGTACAATTAGGGGGTAAAAATAATATTTTTATATTATTTAAGCGAACGTCTTTCGGATGAGATCCCGCATTGTCTAAAAATAAATAAGGCGTTTCTTTTTATTTTATTTTTTGTCCGGTTAAGAGAACATTTTCTCGTGTCCGCGTCCGTTCAAGAGAATGTCCGTCCAAGAAAGAGTTAATACAATGGAAATTATATGAGAGCCGGTCGGGACCATGAGAAACTGTCCGTTGAAGGGAAGTGTCCGTGTGAGAGGGATGTCCGCGAAGGGGAATTTCACTGTTCGGACAGCCAGTAAAATGTTGTAAACCCTTATTAGTTGTACAGGAAAACTTGCAAAAATATCGATTAGAGAATGATTAAAAACCTATTTTATTTTATATTTATTATTTATATAATTCTGATTGCCACAAATAGGATTATTTTTGGGACTATCTTGGAGGTAATAAATTTACAATACTCTTTGGGGTGGCATCTGAAAGTGTATGGTTAAATTGATAAATCCTTTAGTTTCTAAATAAACTTGCTTGTGCATGTGTTAGTGTTAAGAGCGTATCTTTCTGTGCGAACCTGATTAAAGTTATTAAAATGCCGAGACGAAAACCGACAAGTTTAGAAAACCGCTCTGGAATTGTTGCTTTTCATCAAGAAGATTATACAGTGCGTCAAATTTCCAAAAAAATACATGTTAATAAATCGATTGTTAGTGATATCATTCGGAGACATCAACGCACGCGCAGATTAAGAGATCGGACACGTTCAGGTCGTAAAGCAATAACTCACGCCGAGGATGAGGGTATAAAATTGCTAAGCAAGCGAAATAGGAGACTGACAGCACCAGAAATCGTCGCCGACCGTGCAAGAAAAATTTCTGTTACTACAGCGAAAAGAAGATTCAAGGCTGCAAATTTTCACGGCCGCATTGCAACAAAGAACCCCTACTACGACGGGGAAACAGGCAAAAACGGCTACAGTGGACAGAAACGCATAGAAATTAGTGGATGATTGGAAAAGGGTGCTATGGACTGATGCGTCAAAGTTTGAGTGTTTGGACAACCAAGGCGCGTTTTTGTAAGAAGAACGGAAGGCCAAAGAATGTTGCAGGATTGTGTAGTACCAATTGCCAAGCAAGGAAGCGGTTCTACGGTTGTCTGGGGTTGTTCGTCTTACGCCGGTAGAGGAGGCTTTAAGCGAACCGAAGGTCTTTTGCGAAAAGAGGATTATTTAGAAATACTGCAAGAAAATGCAATAGCATCGCAGCAATGTCTAATCGACGAAAATTGTGTATTCATGCAGGACAACGACGCCAAACACTCGGTAGTGATATGTAAAAATTTCTTAAATGAAGAATGAGTTAATGGCACCTTACAAATAATGACATGGCCGCCGCAAAGCCCCGATCTAAATCCCATCGAGCTGTTATGGGATGAATTGGACAGGAGGATCCGAAAACTATGCCTTACCTTCGTAGGCCACCTGTAGAACATTTTACAAGAGGTATGGACTAATATATCAGTCCTTGAAAAACTAGTGGAGCGGATGCCTCGGTTTGTGAAAGCTGCTCTTTGCCCAAAATGGAGTTTCTTTCTGAATAGAATATTTAAGAGGTTTTTATTTATTTTTCGTTAGAATTTTTTTGCTTTTATGCTTGAATTTTAATCACTATTAATAAAATGCAATAAAAATGTTAAGTTTTGGAAAAATGAGTGAATATTTTCTCGTTTTTTAAAAATTTATTTGCGTGTCCAAACTAATATGGACGGTAGTGTACATATCTTTTTTGTTCTATTGGATTTCATCCCGCGTTCGTCATTGGTTACCAGAAGAAGCGAATATAGCCTGACGTTTCACTATAATCGCATACATCATCTTAAGGTAGTCGTGGTTTGAATGCCATGATTACCTCAAGAGGAAGTTGTATGCGATTACATCGAAACGTCGGGATGTATTCAGTTCTTCTGGAAACTAACGCCGAACGCGGGATGAAACCCTAGAGAGCAACACAACATCCTTTACCCGCCAAAACATCCACTACAATTTATACACATAATTGAAGGTAATTGCAGAAGAAAGAAAACATAGCATCAAAATCGGGGAAAAAGCATTGGAACAAGTTAAAAGTTACAACTACTTAGGAACAATCATTGAAGACAGTGGGAGAATAGAGAAAGACGTAAATGAGAGGATAGGGAAATCCGCAAAAATATATAACATATTGAGAAATTCGTTTCTGGATAAAAGAGAAATACCAAAAAAAATAAAGACAGGTGTATAAAAGAGTGGTCAGACCAACATTAACATATGGTAGTGAGTCATGAATAACCACGAATAGAATCAAAAGCAGAGTTACGGCCATGGAAATGAGATTCCTAAGAAGAATAGAAGGAGTAACTAGAAGAGACAGAATCAGGAACACGACAATCACAAATAGTCTGGGTATCAAACCAGTAGAAGTGATCATAGAAGAGAGACAACTGGGATGGCTTGGACATCTACACGGAATAGAAGAAGATCGAATCACAAAGAGGATATTTGAAGCCAAAACAGAGGGCAAAAACAGAATAGGTAGACCCCGAAACACCTGGAAGGAGCAGGTGTATAGAACATTGGAAAAGAGAAGAACAGGAACCTGTGGAAGATAAAAATAAGAAATAAATAGTCCGACACCGCAAGGTATAAAGGACATAGGATTAAAAAAAAAATTGAAGGTAAACAAAGTTATATCAATTTAATATAGACACAAAAACATTAAACTATTGAAGTACATTTCACCGCTTGTTACATTCGCCAATCGAAAACAAGCCATCTGCAATTATGACGTCATATGCAATTCTCTACTTGAGTTTACTTTCAAAACAGGAAAACTAGACAATTTCTGAAGTGTATTTAAGAAAATTAGTAGAGAGGTTATGTAAAAATTCTTTTCCAAAATGGTATTTAACTTTTTCTTAAGTTTTCTTCATAATTTGTGATATGGAAATGTAAACATATTTTTCTAGTTTTTCTTAGCGCGAGATGAAGTAAACAAGGAAAACTTTAAAATAGATCTCTTTTACGATTTTTTAATGCGTTTAAAATGGTTTGCTGACGTATATAAATAATGACGTACAAATTGTACTCTAGAAGTATGGAAAATAGCATTAGTTTCAGAAAGGCGAGAAAAAATATCGAATTTCTGCTCATAAACTGCTTCCTGTTGAGAAATCCAAAACTTCTATTTATATGTAACAGCAACAGTATTCCAATATAAAGTTTGCTTCAATGGGCAGATGCGCTCGCAATCCGTGCAGTTAATTAGGGAACTTTTTGATTCGAATATTTGCCAAAACACTTTTGGGAAAATCCAAATTTAATACAGGGTGCGGTAGAAAAGCGTCCACATTTGGAAGGATCGTCGCTTATACTGTGTGGCTGGTTAGGAGACGGGAAATGTCGTTAGACGGAGCCACAGTTTTGACACGCATTCTCGGCGTTTGCTAGATATGTTAAGGAAAATGTTTCCTGGTTATTTAATTTTTTTTACAACGGGACGTTGATAGCTCGTTTTGAAGCTATGCGATTTCACCTTTAACTATATAGAAGTATATTTTAAGCAAAGTGTTAATGGGTAGGGTTAGCCAAATCTTCGGCGCGCCAGGTCCGGACTTGCCCGCACGCACGACCCGTACGACAATTGATTGAGTTCGTTGAACCAATCTGTCTTTGTTTCCCTGTATGCATCGTATTACGCGTTATAATGTATTTGTTGGGGTTGATTTCCCTGCTTGCGTGTTCTTTGTTATTATTTCCTCCCGTTGGCACAACCAATAGGTGAAATAAATTATAAAACGAACAAACAAAGATAATTTTGATTCAATCACAGTGATACAATTTGTTTATAAATATAATATTTATGTTTGATAGGGCTTGCTACTTGTTCTTGATTATTGTAGGTTATGTGCCCACATGCTTACTTGTTCGATGTGCACATAACACTATTAATATCCGAACAGCATATTACACACGAGTGTGAAAGTATCTGAACAGTATTTATACGTCATTATGTGGAAGAAAATTTAAACAGTTTATTTGCATATGTTTCATGAAGAATAGTACGAAGGCGACCTGAAATGTTTCCGGAATCGACAAGAAAACACGGTATTAGTGTGGTTTCTTATTTTTATTTTTCAATGTAGTCTCCTCCGAGATACACTTTTTCTAACGGTGTTCTAGTCTCTTCAAGCCGTCGGAAAAGTAGGATGTTCAGAGGTCTGCAAAATAGCCATCCGTAGCGACGATGACCTCCTCATCTGAGGCAAATCTCTTCCTTCCCAGTGACTTTTTCAGGTGTGGGAATAGGAAAAAGTAGCTGGGGGCTAGGTCCGGTGAACGTATTATCTGCGAAAACATTAATTGTGTAGTTTTGCATAACGCTGCTATACAACTCTAGTTATTATGGTTTGGGAACTTTATTTTTTAAACAAATAATCTTTTGTCTATTTAAAAATACCTAATTTTTTGTCAATTGTGTTGAAAACTTTTGAGGTAAAGGAAAAACAACAAAAATTTGATTACCATTCTCTATTTCATTGTTCCAATTTGAACGCACTAAATTCGTAGACGTTTTACAAGAACAATCCCTTTTGGAATTTAGTTGAACGTAAATGCTGAAATTGTCCTTTCGGCCTAAATTGAAAACACGTTTTGGTCTTGTTAACTATAAATACAACTAATAGATTTTTTTTTTGATTTTTGATAACTGCCGGGTGACTTCTGCAATGTGCTCAATTTTGCCTGTGCTTTAATGACATTTTTTATATGACTCAGTAAATACACAATCTCACGCTTCACTAAGAGAAATAAATAACAATAAAAAATAAATTAAGGTAAAATATGTATATACTTCTCAGCTACTGTACCTTATTTGGTATAATGCTCCTGCAATATTTTGTAGTTTTACAGAAAAATTAAAAAAGGTGTAAGTAAAATAAAAGTGTCCCCTAATCAAAGAACATAGTTATTGAAGATTAATGTAGCTTATTAACCTACACAAAAGCGTGAATGCACGTATATTTGTTGTACAAGTGTTACATGTACTAAGCTTTAATATTTCTATTGTTTTATGATAGAATTCTAAAGCACGAGTTAAAATAAGCGTTGAAGCAACAGTCTAAAGTAATTTTATACATTTTATTGTGCTACAATACTCGTACAGCTTGGGCATAAAAATTAACGAGAAGGTTTTCATTGCAACAACAAAGGAATATGGGTCATCTATTTAGTGGGTGGATGGTAATGCTGCAGATATTTTTACAGATAGTCTAACACCGTTTTTATTGTTCATAAAATTCCATTATAAAATATTATTGTGGAAGCATATGGCCTTTATGTAGTCATCCTATATTGTAAATAAAAATAAAAATAGATTGTCTTGTCATTACTGTTTTTCATTGGTTTCTTTCCAAAACCGTCAGGTTATTTTTATTTTAAATAAGTTTGCTACGATTTTAAGCAATACATAATGTGTGGAATTGCGTCACAAACAATTTGAAAGCTGTATTTATGTTCTAGAGCGTAGAGTTCCATGAAAAGGGCAGAAGACATCAAGATAATGTGGCGAAGAAATTAAAATTTATCACCAAGAAAAGTAGAAGAGAAGAGCGGGAATCCGTTAAGACAGACTTGATTTTAAAACAAATAGAATCGGCAGCTTTGGAAGCTTACAGGAAAGATGTTCAAAATAATAGCGATCTATCATCAATCGCTATTAATGACACCATACAACAAAATAATCTTGTCATTAGTCCATCCAATTCTAGAAAATTATGGAACGAAGCCAAGAATGACGAAGGCAGATCGTACTATTACAATGTCCTAACAAACGGTATGCACGGAGGAACCTGTTTATTTTTTTTATACGAAATTTACTTTTTTATAGAATCGGTATGGCATACTCCTAAGGAAGGATACGTTAGCATTGCCGAGCAAACGCAACAAATGCGTGAATGCATTACGCCTCAATTAAAAATAAATGATAGAAAAAGAATAATTGACGTTAAAGTTATGCAAGAGGAGATGAAACGAGAAGCGGAAGAGGCAAGAGCAGCCGCGTCAAGAGAAAAGATGAAAGAGAGACGAGTTAGTCCCGAACCTATTCCAACAATATCGGGTCCAATACTAGAACCTGGGAAAACTGATCCTTACGGGAAATGGCAGAAAGTTGAATCGAGGTTAGTTACTCTTAGTTTTACATGAACATATACAGCTGTGGCCATATGTATTCGCCACCCTTTTTTGTTTTTTATTCCGACGAATATATAAGAAATAAAAGAAAATTGATCGATGAAAATGTTTCATTGTGAGTGTATGCAGATATATACAGATATTGCTTAATATTTGGTAGCTCCTCTCTGGGCTTTTATCACCGCACGAATTCGTCAGGGCATACTGCTCACTAAGTTGTAGCACTGTTCGGGGGTGATTTTATTCCACTCTTCGAATGTTTTTGTTTTTAAGCATTACTTTGTGGTAGATGAGTATTTAGCTACATTTCGCTTTAAAATGTACCGTAAATGCTCAATTGGCGATAAGTCCGGGGATTGTGCCGGCTATTCCAGGACCCGCACGTTATCTTCCTCGAACCAGCGCATTACTTCGCGAGATTTATGTCACGACATCATTATCGAATAATTTTAACGCACACGGTTCCAGAACTTCTTCCAACATGTCGATGTACGTCCGACTGTTCATTCGGCCCTCGCAGACGAACAGTTCTTCGACGCCTGTTGCACTCATGGAACCCCAAACCATTATGCTACCACCCCCAAACTTGACAGTCGGGATGATACAGTCTGGATGGAAGGCCTCTCCTCGCCTGCGTCGCACGTATTGAGGCCCAGGTTTACCACAAAGCTACCAACAAAAACATGAATACTGTTACATTTTGGAAGCCCATTAAAAAGAATAGAAACACTGTAGATACCAGGAATTGAATACAGAGTACCAATATTTGACTCATCCGTCCACATAACATTGGCCCAATTGTCAATGGTCCAGTCGCGGTGAGCTTTAGCCCACAGCAGTCTCTTTTTCTTTTGTTGCGGAGACGACCATGGTTTATGTCGAGCTTTGTATCCACCTAAATTTAATTCACAAAGGTATCTTCTAAGCGTGCGAGGAGAAATAGCAACATTATGTAACCGGAAAAGCTCACTGGAAAGCTGTTTAGATCCTTTTTTCCGGTCTCGCAAAGACATCCGCTCTAAGACTCGCTCATCTCTGCTAGTTGTCTTCCTTTTTCGACCCGTTTTCGGTTTGTCTGTCAAAGATCCAGTCTCTTTGTATCGTTTTATCGTCATTCTAACTGTCGATCGCGCACATTTCACTTGTCGGGCAATAGCAGACACCGACAACCCTTGCTTTTCTAACACCACAATTTGTCCTCGCTCTACCTCCGTCAATTCGCGTGTTTTCGGCATTACTTTTTACTGTATACTATCGTATTACACAGACAAAATCACAGACACAATATCTTCACTCTAACTAGCTCAACCTTACTCTTACAACTTTTAAGAAAGACTGAAGAAATATTCAGAAATTACAATTTTACGTCTATTTTCTAATTTACTCAGAATGGCCTACAATAAACCATTAAACCCTCATTACCAGGTACCTAGTTAAGTCCGTCATCGTTCCTACTTCTTAGAAATACAATAATATTCGTGTAACACGTTCAAAACGAGAGTGTCGAATACATATGGCCACAGCTGTACAGTTAACATGCAGTGGCAATCCAGCACTAATAGGTTTTCTTTTTGAAGTAAGATTAGTCTTGATGCCAAGAAGTAACCAAAATGGCCTAAAATTAATTTAAACTAAACAAGTCTGCTCTCTTATTCACCATAGACATTTACCAAACAAAAGTTTTTTGCAAATGTCAACCTGAATAAGCTGTGGTGGTTATATAAATACAACATGTAGGTTACGCCAATTATTTGTCAAAGTTTATTATTTTCGTTAGAAATATGAAGGAAAGCTTTAAATGAATGTTGTATGGCATAACGAGATATAGTTTGTAACTTGATGTTAAAGTTCAAAATTCAGAAGGAAAATCAGTACTATTCACATGTAATTAACAATTAAAACCCATCTTCATCTTATATGAATTACATAATTCAATCTACGTAAAATAAACATCTCTTGTATATTACTATCATTGTAATATTTAATTTGAAACGCATAGGACAAAAGAAACAAATTGACACCTCCGAGATTCGAACATATACAGTAAGTACTACAGATTGTATGCGGAGTACCTTGGCGGCAAGCTATTTTACGTCCTAAAAATAAAACGCCTGACCATCATCTATGGCTAATATTTTGCAAAAGTTCTGTAAGGAGTTTCCCTAATAAGTTGAGAAAGCTGAGACCAAAACTGTGCTTTAACATCTGATGTCGCTCCTTGTTTGTGATATAATTAAAAAATAATGAATTTCTTTTTTAATTCAGACATAGTATTTCCTTTTTACAATTAATATCAAAATAATAAAAATATAATGGAAAATATGCATGTTTTATATGTTTATTTTATAAAGATATTAATAATATCGTTTCCTCGCAGGACGAATCTGTAGGCGAACAGACCTAAAATATAATTTTACTCCGGCGATTCCAATACTATCGCAAAAACTGGAAGGAATTATGGACAAATCGGGCTTTGTTGCCTTTTACTTATCGTGATTTGAAGTGTCTTTCAAATTATGTAGAAGTTACCAACAATTACTTTTTTCCAAATTTGTGATGTTCTCAAGATATTTAAAAGAAACTATACAGTGTCATGGAAAATGGTGGATATTTTGAATATATTATTTGAAAAGATAAAATATCGAATCGAAAAATAAAGACTTTATTTTAAAAACATATTGTAGCAAGCATTCACGACTGTCGTTTAGAATTGTAAATATTCTTTCAAGTTAAATCACGCGTTAAGTACTAAAGCCATTCATTTCTCCATTTCGTATCATAAGGTATTGCTTTAGAGTCTACGTTACCCCTATTTACAGTAAACAGTAGGTAATTTCTTAGTTGTTATATTTTTCTTTTCTGAAAATTTCCTTTAAAAGTACAAAATAATCTTCAGTTAAAATAATCTTATAAAGTTATGGGACATTCTATATCCATTTATATTGATTGTAAAACATGAAATGTGCTTATTAGTGATGAAGGAATAGAATTAAAATATTACTTATTTATTAAAACAATTTGGTTGTGTTCCTGCGTTGTAGTCTATTTACCCCATCAGCACTTTTCGTTTGTTATTTTCTCAAAATTAAATGACAATGAAGTTATAATTTATGCTTCATTTTATTTGGAGTAAATATAATCTGCGAGGCCAATTTTTCTGTAACCTCGAATTGACAATTTTTTCTATCTAGTGTGCTGTGTATATGTACCGACCTTATTAAAGCTTCCTAAATTTTTAGTTCTACGCCAATCGATTTACAATTACCGAGGCAAGAATATGAAGAATATTACGAAGTACCTGCAGCTACAGAAACAGAACCTCCACCGCGAGAGTTTAAAGAGAAAACTGTTGAAAGTTTAGGTGATGGAAAAGCTACGTTTAAGAAGAGGAAATTTGTGTCTGGTGCTAAAAAGAATACTAGACAAAGATTAGATGATTAAATATGTATTTTGATATTTTAAATGTTTTATAATGTACCTCTAAACATACGCATTTTTTATATCCATGTAAATATTGTTTGCAGAATATAAATACGTATTGTAACAAAAGATACAAATAATAAATTTATTTTTTATCGTAAAGAAACTATATTTACAGAAAATATTTATTTTTTTTATGTTTATATGGGACATGTACTAGGATCATGAAGTTGAACGTCTTAACAGGCTTGCTGTTCTGAAAGAAAAAAAAAATGTAAAAAATGCTCCTATAGTGTCAACTTGACCGTATTGCACCTTGTCATTTCGGAAATATATATTCCACCAATATATTTCTTATTTTTCTGTTTTAACGCAACAGATTTTACAAAAATCGGTTAATTGCCGTGTTTTCAGAATATATCACATAGTAGATTGTTTATACAATTTTTTTAGATAATTACATGTTTCGGTGTCATCAGTAGTTACGATTTGGGTATCGATCTCGCGCTGTTACCATTCAAAAATAAAGAAATTTTATGTATCTCAGATGAAACAGAAAATGCCGAGTGAAGTAATAGAAAACCTAAAAAGAAAAAATTTGAAAGCATCGACACGAGGATTCAGGAACACTGAAAATCAGTCAAGAGGCGTCCGGAAATTAACCACATTAAAGCAAACTGTTAAAAAAGTTAATCTTTCGAGGCGAAAGCTTTCGTTAAGGAGAAGTAGATGGCGTTATTTACGTTAAACTGTTTCGTGACTAGGAGACGGACATCAGTACATTTTCTTCGGATTGCTTCAATGATGTCTATTAATGAAGAGGTTTTGTGTTTTTAATAAACGATTACCAAATGTTTTTTTCAGTTAGCCTACGTTAGACATAATATGCAATGAATAAAGTAACTGTAGCCGTTTCAGTGGTCACATACGTCCCTTTAAGCATGTGGCCACCTTCTGGCCCTCTTGACGGTGCACCTGTTAAATTCCTGTATTGACAATTTATTCAGTCGTTAATCTTAGACCACATACCGGAACAAATGCGATGCGTGCATAAAATGTATAAAAAAATTTAGGCGTTTCCATTTATTTAGTTTAACTTGTAATTTTTAATTTGGAAATTTATTGGAATTTCGTATATTGCTGTTTATAATTCTATAACCTAGCTTAACCTATGATTCTTATTTTTACGTACTATCAATGGAGAAGCTAAGTTAGTAACTAACGGGTACCACGAATCCAGCACGTGGCACTCTACAAGACGGCGCTGTACTATTGTAGTGTGATTTGACATTTGTTCGCATTTCAAAACTACAGTCTTATCTATGACAAACTAGCTGGGTCTTGGCCTTTGGAACTTGATAGAGGAGTCATTGTGGCCTTTCGGCTAAAAGGTTTGCAAGCCCCTGCTCTAAACCATTCCACTTACAATAAGAGGTACTGCTCTATGAAGTGAAATCTTTGCTTATTTGATACGTGTTTGTATATTACTATTCTTTTCTGTTACGGGAGTTGATGTTAGATTGGTGATTATTTTATCCTTACATATACGTATTCTCGTTTATGTTACCCTAGTTTTCATTTTATTGTATTACGTATTTTACAGCTAATCAGTTTTTTTTATTTCAATTATCGTACTATTGATAGCGTTATCGATCATAGATATAATGAGAAAAAAGTAATTACATGAAATATGGAGACTTGCAAGTGGACGCAAAAGAGCTAAATACTAATTTCTTGTAAATCTGTTGATATACTTGTAAATTATAATGCTGATATATATAAATATACCTTCTGTTCTCTCGGGTTTCATTTCATATTCCGCTATGGTTTCCAGAAGAACCGGGTACGTCCTACATGGTAAAGAATATTCCTGTAACAAATTGTAATAGCTCCCACTACGGATGTTATATTATTCATTTTCAGATGGCAGCACCTTAGCAACAAATATTTCAAATTTTAATGTGTAAACAGTTTTATATGTACATATGTGAACAAATTCTAAGCCGAAGATTATTTAAATCTGTAATATTATACAGTGCTTGGTTTTTTCTGAAAGCACTTTGAATCTGCTTAATTACAGTATTACCAACCGGCGAATTACTGTTTCCTTCAGTTGTTATACAGCTGTCAAGTGAGGGTGTTGTCTGTTATTATTAAACCTTGTTTTGGAAAGGTAAAATATAAATGCTAGTTTTAATGCATTTTTAACGCTATAGGATTATGGCATCGTTATCTCGACCGAGGGCGTTCAATCCCCGAAAAACAAGTTTGGACATAGAACGCGAAAATTTCGAAAAATCGCAGGTACGTTCCTTTTTTTGGGGTTAGATCTTTCAGTTTTCCAATCATTTTTTAAATTAGTCGGTATACCAAGTAAATTATGTTATGAGTTTATTACATTCAGTGTGAGTAAATACTTTTGTTTAGATTAAATCATAAACGATGCCTTTATTGTTTAATTTGTTTTAGATTTTCTCGCTTTACGTCTTTTATTTGCTATTTGTTGTAAACTTTATCTGTTTTTTAGTATCAGATTAGGTTTTTAGAGAAAGGTTATAAGTGTATTCATTTGTATATATTTTCCAAGTATTGTGTAGATTACTTAGTGTGTGGGTCTGCTAAGTGAGTCAGCGTGCGTACGGTATCTATTGCTTTTGCTTATATAAAAAAACTGCTTTTGTTGATTAACTTTTTATTTAACTTTGCGTATTTGATTTCATTTCACCTTGCGCTTTCCGTAGCACATTTATCGCATATTAATGCTCGCAATTTTTATGCATTCCCATCTTTTTTTTGCAGACAATTTGCATGAGTTGATTTTCACTAATCACTAAAAATCCTTATTCCTGCATGCTATTTAAGAAGCATTTTATTTATTATGGATTATACACCGGATGCCATATCCGACAAAGCTTTTTCTAAATATGTGAGTATTCCTGTTTTGATTTTTAGTTTTATTCAATATGTATATGTAAATCCCACCTTTCAAACACTATTTTTAGTACAAAACATAATAAAGCAAAAGAACATTTTTTACTTGAATATCTTTATTTTCTCAATTTTTATATGCTTATCTGATGACTAGAGACCGGATTATATGCAAAATGCATATATTCTATTTATTTATTATATTTTACTTCTATTTGTAGATGTCTTATACTAATTCAAGTTAATTAACGCTAATTAAATAATAATAAAATGTAATAAATAAATAAAATAAAATATATGCACTTATAATCCGGTCTCTACTGTGACTATTTCATCTTAATCTAAAATTTGGATATTACACTGCATTTTTCCGTGAAATTCTTAGTATTAATGCACTAATGCAACGTTAAATACAGGAATACAGTAGGATACTGTCTGTTAATACAGGAATATAGTAGAATAGAGTCTGAGTATTCCAGAATACAATGGAACATTACGGTGCATCGGTAAAATGTGTCATTTGATCTACAAGGACGAGTTGGTGTGAGATGTAAACATAGGCAGTCTCACTACTATTATGTTTCAATCCGGAAAACAGGCATACGTAATTTCCCGTTATTTTAAAATAAAAATGTTTGTTTTTATAATAATTTTGAACACGGGCGAATTTAGCAACTATATTTGTACTAGAAGTCGGAATATTTCGTTTGAAATCATTTACGATAGTTATAAGCGTAACAAGTCTCAGGTTTTTATTTATTCCCGATCTCCTTAAAGATTAGATAGCAGATATTCGTATCTAAATTTATTGTATCCTGTGCGCCGTTTACGCCAATACATTAATGAAATCGATATACATGTAGTGACAGTTTAATGATTTGCCTAAATCTGTTGTCAAGATGATCGTAGTTAAAGCAAATTAAATTCTAATATATTTTTTTGGAAGGTACGAGGTCCGTTCAGATAATGACATGCAATATGCGACTTTCGAGAACAACGATGTAAAGTAAAATTTTGTGTGAAACTGGGTTGAATTTTCATAGAAAGGTTTCAATATTTAAGACACGGTAACGGAGATGATGGCCTAGGTTCTACACAATGCTACGAATATTCAAAAGTAGTCAGTCAATTGAAGATGAAAATTGAGGCAGAAGATCAAGTAGACGTTTGTCGGCAACTTCTTGAACTAGTCAACAACGACGAATTGTTCTTGCAAAAGATCAGAGCGGGAGACGAAATCTGGATTTACGGTTACGATTCTAAGGCAAAAGTTTAGTCAGCTCAGTGAATTGACAAAGGATTTCCGCGCTTAAAAAAGCATGTTAGTCTAGATCCCATGCTCACTCTTCTCCGATTTTACTGGAATTGCAATATTATTTGGAATTTTGCCGTAAAAACAGTTAACTATGACCACTATAAAAGCGTTTTACAATGGTTACGTGAAAAAATTCGCAAGAAGAATTGCGGCGAAATACCTCATTGTCCCTTCATCATGACAATCCGCTCGCTCGCTTTGCTTTGTCATTTCGTCAGTTTTGCGCCAAAAGTCAAATAACCACGGTACCTCCGCCCTACTTGCCAGAGCTGGCTCAATGCGACTCTTCGTTATTCCCGAAATTGAAGTCAGTGCTTAAAGGACGCCGTTTTGAAACTGTAGATGACATTAAAACATATTCGTCACAGACATTAAAGGATATTTTAAAAGGTACTTCCCAGTACTGCTTTGCTACGCATGTGAATAGATCAAAGAAGTATTTTGAAGGGGACAAGGACTATTAATATGTAAAATTAATAACAAAAGTAAAAAATAAAATTCGGTTATTTTCTGAACAAACATGGTATTGTTATTACCAACAAAAATCTTTTGATATTTTCTAACTCTGAGGATTTGACTAAATAGCGACGGAAATGAGAATGAAGAGAGTGTCGTATTCATAAAACTAATACTGGTTTTTATGGGTACGTAAGCTAGTAGTTTATGGAAAAGGTATGTACACTACCGCTCAAAATTGTTTAGGCACCCTCACTGACAGCTAAAATGTATAAAATGTTAATAATATTCATTTTTTATGTACAGATACACGTACATGAATAAAAATATATTAAATAAATGTGAAAATTAAAACGTTTAATTTAAATTTTGCTTTCATCTATGTGACCTCCTCTTGATTTAATAATTGCAGCACACAATCGAGGCATTCTCGCAATAAGTTTTGCCAGAGTTTTTGGTGTTATTGAGGTCTAACTCGATTACAATTTGTTCCACACGTCAGTAGCTGATGTCGGAGCCGATTTCCGTACTTCCCGATCTAGTTCTTCCCATAGTAACTCGATTGGATTCAAGTCGGGGCTCTGGGGAGGCCATTCCATAATTTTGAGAGTTCCTTCCTCTTCTAAATGGCGTAAATAGTCTTTACATAATTTAGAGGAATGTTTTGGGTCATTATCTTGCTGGAAGATAAAATTTTGACTCAAAAGTCGAATTCCGGAAGGTATTGCGTGGTTCTCCAAAATTTCGCGGTAGCCTTCTTTTTTTAATATACCGTCAATTTTCACAATGTCCCCTACACTAGTGCCAGCAAAACAGCCCCAAATGATGATAGAACCTCCACCATGCTTCACGGTAGCAGCAATATACTCTTCTCTGGCACGTTCACCCACAGATCTTCTTACGAATATGCGTCTTCTGGTGCCGAACAGCTCAAATTTGGACTCATCCGTCCATAGGACGTTGTTCCACTCTTCTATGGTCCGGTGTTGGTGTTCACGAGCCCATTTAAGTCGCTTTTGCCTGTTTTGTTTGCGTAGTAATGGCCTTTTCATCGCAATACATCCATGGAGCCCGGCTTTCTGTAGGCGACGTTTGACTGTAGAAACACTGACTAGTAGTTTTGGCGACCAACATTTAATTCTGCGGTGATTTCCGGGGTTGTTTTGCGTCTATTTAACTTGCTGGTAACCACTATTCTGCGATCATGCAGATGTTGTCGCTTTTGGCCTTCCACTCCGTCTTTTATTAAGAAAACTGCCAGTTTCCCGATATTTTTTTACGTTATAGTCAACCGTAGCGTGGTGTATTTTCATTTTTTTTGGCAATTTGTCGATTACTTATGCTACTTTTATTGTAAGCTATTATAAGCGCACGTGTTTCCGTACTAATTTCTCTTCGCGGAGGCATTTTAAAAAATTGTCACACGATATTTGGCTCACGACGTGAATAGAGTAAATACCACACTGCCACTGACCATAGGTTACAGATTTCACTATAATCTTCTAGGAAGCTAATTTAAGCATTATTACCTGCGATGTAACAAATGACTAAATTTACCCAGTAAATTCAGAGGGATTGTTATTGTAATTGCACCGCAATAAACAGTTTATTGTTGTATTACACAAACTAAGCTCTAAATTTGAGAAACACCATTTTATAGTTGAATACCCTTTTCAAAGTACCTGAATAGAGATAAAATCTCATGAATAAAGTTTTATTGCTATATTCCTCAACTATAGTTCCGACAAATTCCATAGAAATAATAATATCGGCCTGTCCCTGTGGTGGCAAATACTTATGGCCAAAGCTGTAATTGGTCTATCCTATATAATGAAGTTGAAATTGTACAAATGTACAGTTCAGTAAATACTTAAGGCAAATTTAATATTATGCACTACGTTCACTATTTAAATAATTTAATTAATATAATATGCTTTATTAAATATAACTGCTTTTGCAATTAAAATGCGTTCAACTTGGTTTCCGTTAAAATTACTTGCACGTTATACCGCTACATTCATGAATGTACATTGATTTTATTGCTTTTATTCGACGAATTATTCAATATTTCCGTATAGAATATTAAATTGCTTGCAATTAATACTGGTAGCGCGGTTATATAGTTGTAATTATGATTATTTTCATGATGGGAATATTGTACCGTATCAGGCAAATATAAGTGATGACCTACCAGTTGATCATAATAATAATAATAATGTTTTATTGCTTTTTAGTAGTCAAGTGCAAAGGCAAAGGAAAAATACATTATATAAATTTAATCAAAATAAAGTTACAAAAAATAAATAAATAAATAATATTTATCCACCTAGTAGTTGGGAATGTAGAAATTCATCTATTGATCTGTGCTTTTTTAAATACATGAATGCTGCTCACTTGTTGCATTGCATGGAGCAAAATATTGAAAATTTTATACTCACATAACTAAGACTCCTTTCAGTCAACTGTTGCCTGTGTTTGGGGTAGCAGTAATTTATTTTGTGTCTAGTATGATGGGTGCGAAGGAGAGTATTATGTTCAAACAATTTTTTATGTTTGAATAGAAACATTCAAAAATATAGTTTGCAAACATAGTAAAAAATCTGCTAAAAGCTCTAAAATGCGCTGTGCAAGATTGATTGTAATCGAGGCTCAACATTCTCAAATGATGATCCCACTACCAAAGAAGTGTCATCGGCGTAGTTCATCAACATTGGTCTATTCTCCATCAAAGGCCATAGTATGTTTTTCATCAAACCTCATCAGTATTGATGTGAGTTACACCGAAGGGAAGTTAGAAAATTAATAAGCGTGATTTTTGATTAATATATTAGATTTAAAAACGCGAAAACTACAAACCACCAGTTTTTCATTTTAGTTTCGACAAAATATTTTTTACTTATTTAGTTTGACTAAATGTTAGCGCGCAATACAATTTTTTGACGTATATCAGAGATTCCCAAACGTTTTTGCCCTGTAGACCACCTGCGGATTTTTTTTCGTGGACATACCGCCAGCAGAATATTGAATTTTTCTAAATCTACTAATGTCAGATGTGTTCCTTATAGCAACCCACTTCAATAGAATTAACGAATAGTGGATAATTGTAAAAAAACATGTAGCTTTTATTCATATCTTCATTGAAAAGTCAGAAAACGCAAGTGAATATTTAGAATTTTGACGAAACAAATCAAAATCGAATTTAATTCTTACATATAATTAAACAAGTTCAATAATAAAATAGACACCTACTAATTAAAAAAAAGATTCTATTCTCGTTATATATACAACATATTTTAAAATTTTTAAATTAGACTAATATTTTGTCGATCCACCTTTACTTGCGTGAAGTGCTGAGAGTCGTCGTGGCATAGAATCTATTAAACGATTAATGGTGTCTTCTGGAATATTTAACCACTCTTCTGTAACAGCTGCCACGAGTTCTTCCTTATTGCTGGGTTTTCGGGGTCGTTTCGCCATATTTGTCTGGATTATGTGCCAAACATTCTCTATCGGATTCATGTCTGGTGATTGGCCTGGTCATGGTAAAATCCGAATCCCCTGTTCCTCTTTCCATGTGGTTGTTGTTCTTGCTTTGTGGCAGGGTGCTCCATCCTCCATAAAAGTGGCGTCTTCTTTAGATAAAATGGCGTTGTCGAATATCGGTAGTAGTCCTTCTGTTAAGATTTGGATATATTTTGCCGCATTTATATTTCCGTCGCAGATTACTAATTGCGATCCTCCACCACACCATATCGCGCCCCACACCATGATGTTCACACCGCCGTATTTCACCGTCTGATGCAAAAATTTGTCGTCCAGTTGCTGTGACGAACGTCTCCATACCCACGTACGACCACTATCACTGAATTGGCAGTATCTGCTTTCGTCTGAAAAAATGACAGACCGCCAAAACTCTTCGGGCTTCGTTCGCATTTCGATTGCCCAAGCTATTCGGCGCCGTTTTTGAAGCGCCGTAAGGAGAGGTTTCTTTCTTTGCCACCCTTTTATACATCCCCACACTGTGGAGGTATCGCAGAACGGTGCGCTGACTTTTCTGTGAAGTTGCCGCAAGCTCAGCTGTACTTTTTCGCGGTTCTCTTAACACTTCGCGCACAAGCACCCTTTTATTTCTTTCAGAAGGTCCGGCACGACCTGGTCTCGGCTCCGCTGTTGTTTTCTCCTTGCGTTTAAATTGTGTAATCACACGGTTAATTGTGGACAACGGAATATTTAAAAATTGACTTATTTCACGTTGCGAAGCGCCGCGTTCACTCTGGCCAACGATGCGACCCCGGGTGAAGTCGCTAATATCGTAACGGTACTAAAATATGACGAATTCCTTCCGATACATCTACCCCTACCCTAATGACAAGAGAAAGTTCTTAATTCGTTCTTAGAATTTAGCTGTTTACATATTTATACCGCTTTACCTGGTGTCTATTTTATTCTGTCACCCTAGTGTATATCAAAACTTGACTTTAAACTTTATGAGCGTGACATTTTCTGCTATATTACCTACATATTTTTTTAGCTTCAGCCTTGTTAAGTAGTAGATATCTGTCGACAAAAAAATACATATGATGTTACGGTTTTATGTATGTAGCAATCTTCAAAAAATATTGTTAAAAATGTTTTTTTTTTTCTATAGAAAGTATGCGTAAATAAATAACTAACTAAAATATCAAAATGTTGACTTATCTATCATATAATTAATAACTAATACAAGAGAGAATTATTTATTGTTTTGTATTCATTAATTTTTTTATGTACTCGTTTATGCTACAGTATAATAAAATTCAACAACTCAAAATTACATCAGTGCATGATCATAATACATAAATACATAGAATTGTTATTACATCGAGACATAATCAAAATTCATCATCCATTCTATATTCCGAATCAAGTTCGATTAATTTCAATCTTGTTTAAGAACAAAATAAATTGTACGAATTCTTATGACGCTCTGGTACAAATCAAATCCAAGAACATATTTGAATATTAAATTAAACTATTGAATTATACCGTGTCATGATTTTTTATTTAACGAGATTTTTTATCGAGTCTTAATTGCGAATATTACGAATATTTCTTACAATTCAAATCTTAATTTTGTAAATTTAACATCAGATATATTCTCCTTGGTTAATTGGTTACCAAATCTTGAAATTTTCTACGTTTGTTTTTTTGTCATTTTAGGTCATAAATGCAATATTTTTATATTATATGTAAGAGCACGAATATTTTTTTGGTAGGGGTAGAGGGAGCTGCGGAGGTTGGCTAGTGAGGGATGCTTGCATTGTATTATATGTAGAATATGCCAAAAGTAACTGTAAATTGTTAAATAAATAGAAAGAACTTAACGAATTCAGAAGTGGGATTTTTCGGTTCCACTTGTATATTAATTGGAACTAGCGATTAGAGAACTAGGAGCAACTAGAATGATACATGATATTAGAAGATTTTTGGAGTTAACTAGTTTTTTCAAAAGATTTATGCCGACGTATATGATACTGACGAAACCTCTGAGTGATTTAACGAGACAAGGTAACCTTTTTAAACGGTGAGGGCATGTATTGCTCGAGAGAAGGGTGGGTAGGTGTACCCGCTTCTTTTCGTTGTGTCTGACTTTTGCAGAGAAGTGGTTCATTCTTTTGGCGCTAGTTGGCGCCAAGAATAATCACTTGAATTGTAGGGTTAGATATGGCGATAGTAGCAGAAGGGGAATTGCAATGTGTCGAGCAAAAAACCGCTCGAAACCACGCTGAGGACGCCGGCTAGACAGAAACATGTCCGTGTGTTAGCGTTTTTGTCTCTTCATATTGTCTTTCGCGTGAATGATTTCACGAATACCGTGAGAAAAGCTGTATTTACAGCGTTCATATCTTTGGTGTTATTTTCTAGGCATTCTTTTAGATGTCCTTTATCGCTTATTCCTCAACTTTTCTTGCTTTGTTTATATCTCTAAGTACTTTCAGGAATTTCACTGTTATGGTTGATTTTGTTTTTACTTTCTCAATTTGTATATTACGAACCAAACTTTTACTACCACATGTTAAAATTGGTTTTTGGGAGCAATGCGTTTGTTCTTTTGTGGTGTTGGAGCGAATATAAGTTTTGCGACCTTTTCTAAATTTTATTATTTCTGCGGTATATTGCTTTCAAATAAATGTAAATAGTTGAATGGACATAATCTGAATTTTATTTTTACAAATAATTTATAAATGTACAGATTTCATTCATGTAATTTCAATGAATGAGTCAAAAGGTTTGCTGGTGACACTTAAGAAAATATTTTTCGAATAAAATTATTTACTGAAGAAATACAGTGATTTTATATGTTTGAGGACAGTTTAAATTTCGCGCGGTGCATTCTAGGGGATTTGACATGTTAAGAGTGGCCATTGTGAGTATCGGTCCTGTTAACTGCCTGTGCGACACGTTATTTATATTCATTTTATTCGTTATTATTTGCTTCATTTTTACTTGTAATCTGTCCTTCTTAGAGCTACTGTTTATCAGTGTTATTTTCCATTTTGCTTAGCAAATCAATATGAAATCGATTTTTTGAAGATCTGTTGTCAATATTTTATCACCCATCCAAAATCTATTTGCTACGCTACTGGTTACGAATTCAAAACCAAATCGCCAACGTGACAAAAATTTAGCAAGGCGCGAAATTTAAACTGTCCTTAAACATTTAAAATCACTCAGTATATTATAATTGTAAGGATTTTGTCGTCAAAATTTATGTTATACGAAGAATGGAATTCATTGAAGTGATCTTTGAACTTTGCAGTATCATGCACATTTTAAAGTTTCTAAGACGAATCTCGGTTTTCTTACTCTCCAATTTAGTAACATGTGTTTTCAAACTGGATTTCTGTTTCATCAATTAATATAGAATATCTATTAGACAAAAGAAACGCTAATGCTAATTTGTCAAATTAGCAAATTCGTGCGATAATACGTGTCAACACGTTACCCCCCTCTTCTTTTACATGCTTGAATTATTTCAATTTTGTCTTCATTTGTATTGCATTTTTGTAGTGCTGTGGGATCAATGTTAATGCGGGGCTGTAAATTTTGTATTTAAGTTAAACCTCAAAATCGTACAGGATGTTCAATGATTAATGTTTTTTAATGTTCGTAAATTATGGAACAATGATGTAATATTTGTATGATATATTATCTACAGATCCATTTAGCGAAATGGATCTGTAGACGCATGTTATCAATCCTTATCCGTACGAATCAAGTTGGTACTTCTAGTTTGTATTAAGCACAATGTACATAATTCATTAAAATAATCTGACAGTTCTCATAATATACACAAAATTATAGGTTGGGATTTTGCCAATTGAACGTGAATATCCTAACACTTTGTTTGATTACAGCAACTTTTGCACAATATTTATCATATTGGAAACATACCATATTTCAAATATTACTTGTTACAGATTTGGTACAATGTTAAAATCTTATGACTATCATGACTTTTACAAATAAATTAAGACAGAACCAACATCACTAATGTTTCATACTACAAAACTCTATACATGATGTAGTAGTAGAAAATGGTGTCTATCGTATGTATATATACAGGGTGGCGCAGGGGAACGGGAAATTTTGAAATAACGTCATTTCCATGAATAAATTCATAAAACTAGTAATTTATTAACGAAAGTGCATGTATGCAGCATGCCATTTATGTTTTTACAATGAAAATGTCCAAAAGTGTCTCTTTACTTTATAAAGATGACATCGAAAAGACGTCCTCCCATTCGGCGTTCACACTCTAACAACCTGTTATGAAAACTCTAGAATGCGCGGTGTAGCAAATCTTGGGGAATGGCAGTGATTTCTTGTTGAATGTTCTCCTTCGGTTCATGGATCGTTGCAGGTCGTGCGCGGTACACCTTGCATTTAAGATACCTCCACAGGAAGAAGTCGCACACACTAAGATCAGGGGATCTCGCAACCCATTCTATGTCACCGTTACGTGAAATAATGCGTCTTCCAAACAATTGACGAACTGCTGCCATCGAATGTCGAGCAGTGTGTGACGTGGCTCCGTCCTGCTGAAACCACATGTTTTCCATGTTAAGATTAAGCTCGTACAGTCTCGGTGTAAAGAATGTTTGAAGCATTTCAACATATCGAGCGGATGTTACTGTCGCTGCACTATCATCCCCACGTGCAAAAAAATTAGGGCCGATAACACCATGACATGATACAGCACACCCTATTGTGACCTTGTCGCTATGTAGTGGTCGCTGGTGTAACTCACAAGGATTGTCCTGGGCCCAATAACGAAAATTCTGTTTGTTTACGAAACCGTTCAGGTGAAAATGGGCTTCGTCTGATATCCATGTGTTACCGACGAAATTTGCGTCCTCGTTAATTTTAGTCAATATCTGCCTACTAAACTCCATACGTGACGTTGGGTCTCGTTCATGTATGTGTAATTGTTGCACAATCTGCAACTTATCGGGATGGAAATGTAATTCGTGCAGTATTCTTTGTAAGCTTCGTCGCTTAATCCCTAGCGGAGCGGTGAGGTCTTCTCTCGATTGCAGTTTTAACAGCCTCAATGTTCTCTGGGGTACATACCGTTCGAATGCCACTTGGAGCTTTCTTTTTCAAGACAGATCCTGTTTCTTCAAAATTACGCACCCACGTTGTAATCGCATGCGCAGATGGGACACGTCCATGACGTCCAAGCTGGTAATGCTGTCGAAATATTCTCTGCGCGGCAGTCGCACTATCTCCATTTTTATAAAACGCTCTCACAGCTACTGCATGTTCCGCACCAGTCCAACGATCCATGATGACTAAATGGCAATGCGTTCACGACAATTGTGCGACGTTACGAAGAACTGCCGGCTCTACAGTGCTGACAACTCTAACGTTCAAAATTTCCTGTTCCCCTGCGCCACCCTGTATATTGTACATTTTCTTCAACTATAGACTAGTCAGTGTCTAGTTTTTCCTTCAAAGATGAAGATTCTTCAGGATTCATGATGATGGGGTCGATTTCAATATCCGCCAAATGCCTCTCCTCTTCATACCAATTCTTAATTAGATCATTTGTGTGCTTTACACAGTTTTCCCAAGTATTTTGGCTACGATATTCTAACGCTTCGCTCCACACATTAAGAACATTCTCATCTCGCTAACCACCAATATGTTCTTTGCAAAGGGTTATTAACCTTTTGCTAAAGTCCAAACTAGTTTAATAGCGTTAAACTCACAGTGATGTGGGGGTAGCCTGGACACGTCATGGCAATGAGCTTTTATTATTTCATCAATTGCGTACTTCTCAGGCTTATTTCTCTTCACCAAATCCAGCAGCTCATATTTTGTTAAATCGGTTGAAAAATTTATATTGTTTTCATGCGTTTAAAGATCCATTTGACGAAGTACAAGTACTGCACGTCTCAAGAATAGTTAAACGCGCATTTTCAAGATTCCATACCCTGAAAATATTTACAGTGAACTCTGCATAAGACGGTTACTATGTATAAAAGCGAAATACTGTATACTACGGTGTTTTTGTAATTTTTATTTTATCTATACGTGAATATACCTTCTAAGCTCGGAACTTATTTATCAGTGTGAACTGAAAAATTCACTACACAGATTTGTGCATCATGTAATACGGAAGAGAATAGAAATGTTAAACGTCATTGAATTCGTGTTGTATATTGAATTTATTTCAATGCTATCTTAATATTTCATGTCCTTATATATGTATCAAACTATAGAATCCTATATAAATAAGCATGTGGAAGTATGTGTCTGCTACGCTTTTCATTTTAATCACATATGTATAAAGTTGTAATTGTTTGTATTATATTACATCTCTTATCTGAGAACAAATTTAAACGAAACCTCGGAGACTTTATAACTAATTCCTAACAACCAGACGATAAGAAAGAAAAACGCATCCGTTCGCAGCATTTCAGAAATCACTGTATGCAGTACACACACCGGAAGTCGTTGTAAAGCAGATCAGATTTTTTGTTTCCTTATTAATAACAAACACATACGGGCACATTGATGTGATGATTAAAGGCTTGCAGCAAGAGCGGTACAACCATACATGCAGCTGCTAAAATAGATCGCCTGCAGATGTGAATTACCTCTGTAGGAAATAATAAGCACGGAACGGCAACCATCCGGGTTGTAAAGTGGTGCATAATCAGGTAACTGTGAGACTCAGACGATCCATTATGCTGTTTGTTGAACAGATGCTCGAATGTTCCGGTAGTACGTATGTGTATTACTATGTTTACACACTACCGTTCATAAGTTTGATCGCAGCTATTGTATAGTGTTATACTTAGAACTATTTTAAAAATATTTGGGGAAATTCATACTAACCTTCTTAAAATGGCAATAACAATCTAAGGTTGATAGTGTATATTCATAGCAATAAGACTTATTTACAAAATTCATTCAAACACCAAAACAATGTATTCCTATATTGAATTTTAGGATGGCAATAAAGCAGTAATGCGTTAATTGTAGGAAATTGGAGATGAATGCGTTATGATATAGAATTTGAATTTAGCAGGAGTACTGAATCATCCACCTGCCGTATAATAAACTGTACTGGTTGAAACGCACGCCAGAATATGGGTTTTACAAGAAACAAATGTTTGAAATAGAGAAATTGGTTTCGGAGCAGAAAGCGAAGCGGACCAACACATCTGAGTTATTTCATCATCAAATTACGGCAATTTATAGTAAAATTACGGCAGTAAGCGTGTAGACAGTAGAACGGGTCGTGTACCAGTAAGACAACCACGGTTAAATTCTATACACAGTAGTGTAGATGATTAGAAAAATGTGTTATGGACGGGCGAATCTAAATTCGAATTATTCGGAAGTAAACGTTCCACTTTTGTTCGTCGCCGTCCTGGAGAAATAAGAGGAGTTGTTTCCCAAAACAGTGGAACCTGAAGGAGGAAATATCATGGTATGGGGTTGCTTTGGAGGCAGAAGGATTGGAACATTAGTTAAAACACTTAAGAGAATGACAAAAGATGTGTATTTGAGAATCCTAGAAGACGATGCTATATCAACTGGCCCGGTTTTGGAGATGTGGCGGATTATTCCTTTTTTGGAGCGCTAATTTCTTTTTCCATTCGCAAGAACTTACACCTTATCGCACGTAACAGATGTTTTGTTAAGCATACAATTTGCACTTAACATTTAGAGGGCAATTCTCCACGAGCAGCAGCTTTATCCATACTATGTACCAGTGCAGGACCTAAATTCATCAAGTACATTTAGTTTTTGCCTCTGATTTTTGCGTAATGATCTGAGGACTTCGATTTTATTGCGAATATTTTTATTATTGATGAGGCCGTGTTTACACGAAATGGAGTTTTTAACAAAATTTATGTGTGGGTTGACGAAAATCCCCATGCTATGGAGATATAAGGAATGTTCTTCATTGAATATTTGCATGGGCATTTTGGGCAACAGGTTACTAGATCTGGTTGTTTTACTAACTTATTTTGAATGGCAGTTTTTTTTTAAACAAAAGATAATAAATGTGGTTTCGGTACGATGGGGCTCAGGCGCATTCTTCGATTGCTGTTTGAGAGCATTTACACGTAACTTTTGGATGAAGATGGGCACGAGCGGGCGGACCTGGAACCTTAATAGCCTGATTTAAACCCCCTTGATATTTGAAAAGTCTGCTGCACGCTACGAGTGTGAATGAATAGATCAATAATGCCAGCATACCCTTGCCAGTGAGGGGGTTTTCGAGTATTAAGGTCGTCGGAGATGTCGTAACTGCTCTAAAATGGAGGAAATGCGCTTTGAACATCTGATTTCACTTTTCGCCTGTTATTTATCCATAGATTACATTATTTGTTGGTTTATACATAATAAAAAAAAGCGGTATAAATTCAAAACGTTTCATATCTTCGACCATTTGCGGACTTAGGTTCATTAAGACATTCTGGGTATTTTGACCACAGTGGTTTTTAAATCTTGTCAATTAAAAATGCATGAAATCATTTTCCATTGAGTTCGTTGAAAAAAAAATTTCTCTACTTGCATAGATTACTTCTGAGACAGAAATTCTCACAGTCCTTTGTTGATTAAACCAATGCACCATGGTCTTATCTACTTCTTTATAGGCTGCTGGCTTAATCGTTTTTTGTTATGATAAGCGACACACAGAGTTGGGTGCATATTTAATTAGGTGTTCTCTCTTAGATTTAATACCACACACCTTTTGCTCACCTGCTTGCTCTTCCAGGTTTTTAACACTAACGTTATATTTTAATTCATTTATAATTTCCAGCTTTTGTTGGTTATGCGAAGTAACACACTTGCGTTTGGACGGCATTGAAGTAACACAATCCTATTATTAATCAAAGTTAGTAGAATTTGTTCTTGTGTTCAATACATCAAATTTACAACAGTGTGGCTCGACTGGACAGTAAACAAAATTGCTGTGTCTAGACCTGCCACGGTTACGGGGTATTGCGTTTTTTGCTATATTTTACTTTTGAAATACTGACAAACAGAATAATCGGTCCCCGAATAATCGAGAATATATTGTATTGTCATTAATTTTGGACTTGCTAGATAATTCGGACACAAAATTCCAAAATGGCTTTAGTTAAGTTTAATGAATTATAGATTTTGCAATATTGTTTCGTCTATTAACAAGTTGCTACAGTAAACATTGCTTCAATAAAAAAATCGTATTGTGTTTGAAAATATTTCTCATTAAAATTATTCGTTGTTTCAGTGAAATTAGTTTTTTGTTAACATTTCGTATTCTTAAAGAGTAACAAAACTGTTATTTATACATGCCAATAATTTACATATATGTATGCCATCTGTACATACATACATGAATATTAAATTCTGCCTTGATCCCATTTTACGAGTGTAGCTACTTTATATTTAAAAAGGTATTTCACGCGTCATCAAGTTAATGCTGCTCTGATTACATTTTGATGGATTTAATTGTGTAAACTATAAAGTGGGTATCTTTGTTTGTTTTGTGCTTTAAATTGTAATTGTGCCTACTTAACACTTAAACTGTCGCAGTGTTTACTAATATCGTTATTGTCCAAGCCAACTTCCTTTTTTCTTTGAATCCAATACATTGCCTTCTTTTTTTATCATACAGTTGTTGCCAGAATATTGAAGCATCTGCGATAAGCGCCCATTTTTTCTAGATTTTTCATTTGCAAACATGGCATGACATCGTCAAAATTTAATGTTTTCTCTTCATACGCACGACTTTAACCGAAGAACGTCTGTATCGTCTAAATTTTCAAAAATTTCTATAGCATTATACTTGTAATTCCCAGTTTTACATACAAATTCTGAAGCATCTGTGTTGGTACTACATTTGAATGCTAGGTTAGCTTCTCATTGTTTAAGATTACATATATAGCGGCGTAATTTTTACAATTTACACATTTAAGAAATTGAAGTCGTTTCCGATTTCTTACAATGTGTTGATTTGTACGAGAATTGAATATAAAACAAGCGTCTTTCGTAAAATCTTACTTTTTGGAGTTGGGAATATTCAACATTGGCAACTGATACAAAATTGGCGGATAAAATTGTTGATTGTGAATTCTTAACTGTTAACTGTATTTTTCGCCATTTTAAACTCATTTAGGGTAAAGTTAATTGCAGTTTTCTTATTTTTTTTTTAATTTATACAATCTACTTGTTTAAGTTTTAAATTACGTATATACAGGGAAAAAGTCGTGTTTTTATTGTATATACACTACCGCTCAAAAGTGTTTAGGCACTCTCACTGACAGCAAAAATGTTAATAATATTTATTTTTATGTACAGATACACGTACATGAATAAAAATATATTAAATAAATGTGAAAATTAAAAGGTTTAATTTAAATTTTGCTTTCATCTATGTGACCTCCTCTTGATTTAATAATTGCAGCACATAATCGAGGCATTCTCGCAATAAGTTTTGCAAGAGTTTCTTGTGTTATTGAGGTCCAACTCGAATGCAAGTTGTTCCACACGTCAGTAGCTGATGTCGGAGCCGATTTCCGTACTTCCCGATCTAGTTTTTCCCATAGTAACTCGATTGGATTCAAGTCGGGGCTCTGGGGAGGCCATTCCATAATTTTGAGAGTTCCTTCCTCTTCTAAATGGCGTAAATAGTCTTTACATAATTTAGAGGAATGTTTTAGGTCATTATCTTGCTGGAAGATAAAATTTTGACCCAAAAGTCGAATTGGGGAAGATATTGCGTGGTTCTCCAAAATTTCGCGGTAGCCTTCTTTTTTTAATATACCGTCAATTTTCACAATGTCCCCTACACTAGTACCAGCAAAAAGAGCCCCAAATGATGATAAAACCTCCACAATGCTTCACGGTAGCAGCAATATACTCTTCTCTGGCACGTTCACCCACAGATCTTCTTACGAATATTCGTCTTCGGGTTCCGAACAGCTCAAATTTGGACTCATCCGTCCATAGGACGTTGCTCCACTCTTCTATGGTCCAGTGTTGTTGTTCCGAGCCCATTTAAGTCGCTTTTGCTTGTTTCGTTTGCGTAGTAATGGCTTTTTCATCGCAATACGTCCATGGAGCCCGGCTTTCTGTAGGCGACGTTTGACTGTAGAAACACTGATTAGTTTTTGGCGACCAACATTTAATTCTGCGGTGATTTCCGGGGCTGTTTTTCGTCTATTTAACTTGCTGGTAACCGCTATTCTGCGATCATCTGCAGATGTTGTTGCTTTTGGCCTTCCACTCCGTCTTTTATTAGGAAAACTGCCAGTTTCCCGATATTTTTTTACGTTATAGTCAACCGTAGCGTGGTGTATTTTCATTTTTTTTTGGCAATTTGTCGATTACTTATGCCACGTTTATGGTAAGCTATTATAAGCGCACGTGTTTCCGTACTAATTTCCCTTCGCGGAGGCATTTTAAAAAATTGTCACATGATATTTCGCTCACGACGTGAATAGAGTAAATATCACACTGCAACTGACCATAAGTTACAGATTTCACTATAATCTTCTAGGAAGGTAATTTAAACATTATTACGTACAATCTAACAGATGACTAAATTTACCCAGTAAATTCAGAGGGATTGTTATTGTAATTGCATCGCAACAAACAGTTTATGGTAATCCGACCAAATGCAGGTAAATGATAGTAAACCTTATGCGATATAATGGGTGTTTATCTTACTGAACTACATTTTAAATACGTATTTAATTTTATTATAATGTTTTTTTTGGTAAAAATAATACTATATGAATAATCCATGAAAACAGGGGTGCCTAAACACTTTTGAGCGGTAATGTACATTTTTCTTAGGTAACTTTAAAAAGAAAATTCAACAATCTTTCAACAAATCTTTTCTATTAAAAGGGGTCGAGACCATCGCAATTTTTTCCAGATTTTATGTTTAAAGTGACGCAGAACCGGTATAAAAAATATAAAATGTTGGGAATTTTTTTAAGTACATATATGCGCCCGTGGAGAATGTAGCTTTCGCGACAACTTTGTTACGGCATTGATTTTTACATACATTGATTTAGTTAATTTGTTTTAATTGGAGATGTCCTACAAGTCTCAAGATTTAATAATTACGGTAGGAATAGATAGAAAATATGCTTTTAGGTTGTTAATTCATCTAGTTAAGTCTGAAGTAGAAGAAGAAGCTCAGCAATTAAACCAAATACGAATTATTGGAATCCTTTTTTAATTACGAAAATATTTTACTTCAAAAAAGTAGTGATTTTCAAATCTTTGTAGTTGGTATTAAGAAGAATACCCGTGACAAATCATTCAATCTGAAAAGCATGCGTAGTAATCGTAAATAATCGACAAAGAAAGGAATAATTTTTAATATTGAAATTATTTATATGCACTTTCGCTATATTTTCTAAATTTAATAATACTATAGTATGTTGCAACTTGACAGAGGTTCGTTATTATAACAAATATTTTTATTTTTTGTTTAGAATGTTGCTATAACCAAGGCTATAAATCAACTTGAAGCTCCTGTAAAGCAAAAGCATGTTAGGTCAGCTATCATTGGAACATTTCAACAACAAGGAGCGCATATATTCTGGAGTATTTCCCTTCGGTTACCAACATTGGAAGATCGGATAGTGGCTTGGAAATTTTGTCATGTTTTACATAAAGTACTGAGGGAAGGTCATCCATTGTGTCTCGTTCATAGTCAAAGACATCGGAATGATCTGGATGAAATCGGAAAGTTATGGGTGAGTTGATTCCAATGATTTAGAAATGTTTTATATATATATATATTTTTTTCGCAATTACATTAGATACAATTTTGACAAACAGGTTTTCAATTAATACATTTTTAGGGTCATTTGAAAGAGGGTTATGGTAAACTAATTAGACTATATACTTTACTTCTGATGACTAAATTAGATTTTCATAGAAGGAATCCCCGATTTCCTGGTCATTTAGGTGTTACGCAAGATGAATTAGAGTCCATAGGCTCGAATGATATCAATAACTAGTAAGTAATTCACTGAGAAAATTATTTCGGTACAATAACTTGCTTAATCTACATTTAAAAAATGAAAAAACATGAGGTGATAAAGTTGGCTAAACAACAGTCGTAAATAAAAGCGAAGAGCACTTATTATAGAATATTTAAATGCAATATAAACGAAATTTTAACTGTTTACATCTACAGTCCCTGTCCAATTTATTAGAGCCACTTGCTAAAATAACGACTTTGTTAAAATATATAATGAAAAACGTATTACGCAAGCATAAGTTTATTCAGAAGTGCTTATAGACATCGTCACAACTAATACATGGGCTGAAAAGTCCCGGGCCTAACAAAGAAAACACGGTTTCTTTGGTTCAAAATTACCTTTATTCATCAACGTAATCTCCATCAAGAGCAACGCATTCATTCCAGCGCCGCTCTAACATTTCAATACCACGTTTGTAGAACGGTTTATCTTTTGTCTCAAAATAGGCCTCAGTTTCAGCGACAACCTCTTCATTCGTGCGAAATTTCTTACCGGCGAGTATTTTTTTGAGGTCGGCGAACAGCCAGTGGTCGCTGGGAGCCAAATCTGGCGAATACGGCGGATGTGGGAGCAATTCGAAGTTCAATTCATGTAGTTTTGCCATTGTTTTGATTGACTTGTGACACGGTGCGTTGTCTTGACGAAACAATTTTTTTTTCTTTTCCATATGCGGTCGTTTCTTTGCAATTTCGGCCTTCAAAAGCTCCAATAACGCTAAATAATATTCACTGTTGATGGTATTTACTTTCTCAATCTAGTCGATGAATATTAAACCACGCACATCCTAAAATACCGAGGCCATAACCTTTCCAGCCGATTGTTGTGCTTTCGGGCGCGTTGGACGAGGTTCTCCAGTTGCTGTCCACTCAGATGACGATCGTTTCGATTCCGGAGTGAAGTGATCGATCTATGTTTCATCCATTGTCACATATCGACGCAAAAATTCCGATTTGTTACGTTTAAACATGGCCAAACACTGCTCAGAATCATCAACACGTTCTTGTTTTTGGTCAACAGTGAGCAAACGCGGCACCCACTCTGAACAGAGCTTTCTCATAGTCAAATGCTCATGCAATATAAAGCCAATACGTTCTTTTGATATCTTTACGAGCTAACTCACGCAACTTCACTTTTCGATCATTCAAAACGATTTTGTGGATTTTTTTAATGTTTTCTGGTGTTACCGCCCCATTTGGACGTCCACTGCGTTCTGCATCATCGGTGTCTCTACGACCACGTTTGAAGTCAGCAAACCAACGTTTTATTGTTGTTTCTGATGGAGCGGAGTCCCCATAACATTTTTCAAGCCATTGCTTCGCTCGAACGGTATTTTTTCCCATCAAGAAGCAGTGTAAAATTAAAACACGAAATTGTTTTTGATCCATTGTTTTGAAAATAACAAAAGCAGCGTGACTCTTAGCACAATAACTCACAAACTAATGAAGAGAATAACATGAAATTTTAACAGCTGTCTTTTGAAGTTTAGTACTAACTGAGAGAAAGGTGACTGCAATAAAACTACCGTCATCTATGTGTTAGGCCCGGGACTTTTTAGCCCATGTGTTATATAACTAATCTTTTGTAATGCCTCCTTTGGTTTTTATAATTGCTCTTATTCTTTTTGGCATATTGTCTATGCAAGCGTTAATGGTATGTCCTAATTGTTGCGTCATTCAGCCACACATCCTCAATATTTGTTATTAATTGCTCTTTTGTAGTGTCTCTTCTTGAATACACGCGTGATTTTAGAACATTTTACACGTTCTCAACTGCATTCAGGTCGGTAGAATTTGCCGGCCAAGGTAACACTGGCGGGCATGTGTGCACGGTGCGTTATCGTGCATGAATGTGTGTGAATCCTCCAATACTCGTATATATGGTGCCTCGACAAAAATAGAGGTCCAGGACCTTCGACAGTTATACAGGACCATATCATAACTGACGGAAGAGTTGCACCGTTTTTAGTACACTAGCTTTACCAGACCGTTCAGACGGACGTCGTCTAAGTCGGGCTGTTTCGGTCATGGCTTCTAGTTTTGGCTGTTAGTTTTGATCGCTGAATACGATCTTTAACGAAAAGACATTGTTCACAGGAAAAAAATTTGCTTGATTTATATATTTATTTAAGTTAGTTTGTCTTACCTTTCGCCAATCTTCAATTGTGTAATGTTGATGACGTTTTGCCCATTCATAACGTGCTCGCTTCATTATCGGTGTTAATCTTGGCTTTTGCAGGGGGCGTAAAACCTCGGTTTCCAGTTGGTAGTTGCAGGATACGTCGATCATCTGGATTAGTAGTGATCCTTTTCTTGTCACAAAACGCTCTTCCGGTACTTAGAGTTGGTATCTTTTCCTCCATTAAAACGGCGATTCGCTGCGCTGTTTTTCGGAATACTTCTTCTTTCTTTGCATTTGTGCGTTGAAAATACACTCCTGTATCTAACAATGCCTCAATACACAGCTTTTTTCTCATTTGATATGTCATAACGAAAAAATATAAAGCGCATACAAGCAACAACTTAAAGTCCAACACTAATACGTAATCATGGATAAAACGTTGTTACATAAACAAATATATATTATTTCCACAATAGCAATCGATCTAAATAATATTCTACGAATTACTGCGTCTTTCAATCTTGTTTCTACCCATCTTCTATACAATAAAGAATGATTCATAAGGGGGATAATAATAGGCAAGATGTCATTAAGTGGTATTTTCTCAATTTCTTAGAAAGATATTTAGGGGACGTATTTACGTAGGTATTGCAAATCCTATTTATGAATTTTATATTTGTATTTGTAAATTATCACGTTGGAAACACGCAAAAGCTTAAATTTATAAGGTGGTCCCTAATAAAATGAACAGAAGCTGTAAATGACGATTGCAAGGACTGTGTGGATGTAAAATTCACAGGTATAGCAGTAAATTCCACTCACACAAATTTATTAATTATGCGGAACGCAGCGTTTCGAGAGCACGTGGGCTCTCATTCAACCGTGTTACCGACTGAAAGTAAAAACTGTATCACACGTGCAAATTATTTTCTACGCAGGCTCTAAAATTTCTAAAACATACGACTATTTCCAATCTACTCGGTGGTCTAATGCCTTTTTCGGGAAAGGATGGACCGAAAGCGAACCGTATCTTTAACAGGGCCTATGGTAATAAATCAATCAAACTCGAGTGTGCAATTGGGGGTGGCGCTCTGTTCAATAAGTTTCCGTTCTTTTTCATACATATCGTTTCGTACGCGTCTAATTCTCTATACGAGTTCACGTTTTTAAGTAGTGTCAGAATTTTTAAATCAATCTTATGTCCGGATTTTACCATATGCTCTGCTACGCTTGATAGATCTGGTTTGTCGACAAGATAGTGTCTAATATGTTCATTGAACCTCGTTTCGATACTCCTTTTTGTTTGTCCAATATAAACTTCCTCACAATCATTGTATGCGATTTGGTATATTCCAGACCTTTTTACCATCTCCGGTTTATCTTTGGGATTCCCTAAGAGATTCTTTAAGTTGTTTTTTGACACAAAAGATACGTTCATATTTAGTTGTCGGAAAATTTTACTTAACCCTTTTACTGTTGGGTGAAAAGGAAGAGTTATAAATTTCTTATTACCGGTGTTTGTTGATGTCAAGGTCGTGGAATTTCTGATGTGTTGTTTGTATTGGATCTTCCTTAAAATACGGTCGACATCCATAGAAGAGTTTTCTACACATAGGCTATCTACTTTATGGGACAAGTTCTTATATTCATTCACTAGCCATTTGGACAATTTGTATGTTGGAGAATCAATGCCATCAAATAGGTGGAAAATGGTTCGAACAGGTGGAAGGCACGGCGATGGGTAGTCCATTATCTCCTTTTATTGGGAACCTTTTCATGAGCAAATTTGAAACGAACCTGAAAAAAGAAACCAAATATTTCCCGAGAATTTGGCTTAGGTACCTAGATGATATTTTCGCGGTGTTTGATACCAACAAAGGAAACATACAAGATTTTCTAGCAGAACTGAACTCCAAATTTACCACGATCAAGTTTACTATTGAAGAAGAAGTGAACAATCGCCTTCCGTTTCTAGATACTCGTCATACGCAACAACAATAAATTAGAAATAGACATCTACAGAAAAGAAACTAATTCCAACATATTCATCACGGCTGATTCGCACCATTGCGAACAACAAAAAATGTCCGCGATCAGTTTTCTGGTCAACAGACTCGTCAGATTTCCGCTAAACAAGAGCAGGTACGACAAAGAATTAAAGTATATCAAAGATGTAGCGAGGTACAATGGTTTCTCTTCTATGGATGTCGACCGTATTTTAAGGAAGGTCCAATACAAACAACACATCAGAAATTCCACGACCTTGACATCAACAAACACCGGTAATAAGAAATTTATAACTCTTCCTTTTCACCCAACGGTAAAAGGGTTAAGCAAAATTTTTCGACAACTAAATATGAACGTGTCTTTTGTGTCAAGAAACAACTTAAAGAATCTCTTAGGGAATACCAAAGATAAACCGGAGATGATAAAAAGGTCTGGAATATACCAAATCGCATGCAATGATTGTGAGAAAGTTTATATTGGACAAACAAAAAGGAGTATCGAAACGAGGTTCAAAGAACATATTAGACACTATCGTTTCGACAAACCTGAACTATCAAGCGTAGCAGAGCATATGGTAAAATCCGGACATAAGATTGATTTAAAAAATCTGACACTACTTAAAAACGTGAACTCGTATAGAGAATTAGACGCGTACGAAACGATATGTATGAAAAAGAACGGAAACTTATTGAACAGAGAACCACCCCCAATTGCACACTCGAGTTTGATGGATTTATTACCATAGGCCCTGTTAAAGATACGGTTCGCTTTCGGTCCATCCTTTCCCGAAAAAGGCATTAGACCACCGAGTAGATTGTAAATAGTCATATGTTTTAGAAATTTTAGAGCCTGCGTAGAAAATAATTTGCATGTGTGATACAGTTTTTACTTTCAGTCGGTAACATGGTTGACAATGAGAGCCCACGTGCTCTCGAAACGCTGCGTTCCGCATAATTAATAAATTTGTGTGAGTGGAGTTTACTGCTATACCTGAGAAACTGTAAACCGTAGATAGTTGACTGGTATTGTATAAAGCACTTGCTGTTCGTAACAAGATTTAATGAAGTTCAATCAACAATTTTAACTCAACTGTCTCAATTTTAGTTTCGAAATGTCCGTGGAAATGTTTGACTATTTAGATGGTATACTGGATTTACAATCAGCAAGTAAGCCCTTTGAACGTTCGTGATGGCGTTTCGTTTTAATGTCGTATATTTTCAGTTTTCGGTTCTTTAGATATGTCTCGTTCGAACTCAATGACGAGCGCAGGACAATGCCGCTTAGCACCTTTGATTCCTTGCATACAGGATGCCTCAAAATTATATGACTATTGCGTCAAGATACTATTCAGGTTACATTCGTCACTTCCGCCAGATACGTTACAAGGACACAGAGATAGATTTCTGAAACAATTTAAAGAATTAAAGCAGTTTTATCAAAACACCAATGCGTTGCAGTATTTTAAGGACCTTATCACGGTTCCTCCGTTGCCCGAGGTAGATACTTAAATATTGGAAGTTTGCTCTATTTTATTTTGTATTTCATTCTTTGCAGAATCCCCCTAATTTCTTAATTCAAGCGAATTTACACACTTACGTCACCCAGGAGGTTATAGTGCCGCCCGAGGAGGAAGAACCACCATCCGAGGGACACTTAATAGATACTTCTGAGCCAATTATCGATCGTGCTGAAAGTCAACAATCCTTTCTATCACCATCTCCTAGTCATATGGAACTCTTAGCAGAAAGAGATAACTTAATCAAACATTTGCAAACAGAAACTGAACGATTGAGGTATATCATTTCAACACCGTCCTTTTTCTTTTTGTTATCAACAGTTTCCTCTTAAAACTAATGTTTATTCTTAGGGGAGAAATACATAAGGTAGTGAATCAAAAAGACAAGGATATTATCAAGCTACAAGATCAAATAACGTCTTTAGAAACCGAATTAGCAACTAAAGATAGTGAACTAGTACAAGAAAGGCAAATAAAGGAGGATTTGTTTAACCAGGCTTCCGCTGTAGCTCAGTCTCAAGATTCCGAACGTAAGTTTAGTGTTAACTATCCGGACGAAATTATATCTAACGTTATTAAATACTAATTAATAATATTTTACGGCGTATTTAAATATGAAAACGTATGGGTTAAATATGAAAAGCATACTAAACTATTATTATTTAAGGAATGAAGGTATATTATTTATTTAACATGTCACCAAAGCGTGTACCCATGCTAAATTGCAATGTTTATATGGACACAACTAGTGCGCTATAGGACAACTTCACCAGCCTCCACTTCTCAAAAGAATTGGGAACAGCAAAAGGCAACAAAATAGAAACGCGAAATAATACAGGACATCACAGAACAAACAAGTTAGAATCGTTAGAGTATAATTGTTGTTTCGCATGAAGCCTAACATTGTATGTTACTCTAACAGGTATTCCAACCATTACAACGGACTATACCCTATGTGGTTCCTACGTCTAATATCATAGAAACAATTGTTTAGTTTGGTCTTGGCGAAAAATTTATTCTAAAATATTTTGTATTTTAACATTTTTAATTATACAGGGTGGCGCAGGGGAACGGGAAATTTTGAAATAACGTCATTTCCACGAATAAATTCATAAAACTAGTAATTTATTAACGAAAGTGCATGTATGCAGCATGTCATTTACGTCTTTGCAATCAAAATGTCCAAAAGTGTCTCTTTACCTTTTAAAGATGACATCGGAAAGACGTCCTCCCATTCGGCGTTCACACTCTAACAGCCTGTTATGAAAACTCTGGAATGCGCCGTGTAGCAAATCTTGGGGAATGGCAGTGATTTCTTGTTGAATGTTCTCCTTCAGTTCATGGATTGTTGCCGGTCGTGCGCGGTACACCTTGCCTTTAAGATACCTCCACAGGGAGAAGTCGCACACACTAAGATCAGGGGATCTCGCAGGCCATTCTATGTCACCGTTACGTGAAATAATGCGTCTTCCAAACAATTGACGAACTGCTGCCATCGAATGTCGAGCAGTGTGTGACGTCGCTCCGTTCTGCTGAAACCACATGTTTTCCATGTTAAGATTAAGCTCGTACAGTCTCGGTGTAAAGAATGTTTGAAGCATTTCAACATATCGAGCGGATGTTACTGTCGCTGCACTACCATCCTCACGTGCAAAAAAATAAGGGCCGATAATACCATGACATGATACAGCACACCATATTGTGACCTTGTCGCTATGTAGTGGTCGCTGGTGTAACTCACAAGGATTGTCCTGGGCACAATAACGAAAATTCTGTTTGTTTACGAAACCGTTCAGGTGGAAATGGGCTTCGTCTGATATCCATATGTTACCAACGAAATTCGCGTCCTCGTTAATTTTAGCCAATATCTGCCTACTAAACTCCATACGTGACGTTGGGTCTCGTTCATGTATGTGTAATTGTTGCACAATCTGCAACTTATCGGGATGGAAATGTAATTCGTGCAGTATTCTTTGTAAGCTTCGTCGCTTAATTCCTAGCGTAGATGCATGCTGTCGAACGGAGTGGCGAGGACTTGTCTCGATCGCAGCTCTAACAGCCTCAATGTTCTCTGGGGTACGCACCGTTCGAATGCCACCTGGAGCTTTCTTTTTCAATACAGATCCTGTTTCTTCAAAGTTACGCACCCACGTTGTAATCGTATGCGCAGATGGGACACGTCCATGACGTCCAAGCTGGTAATGCTGTCGAAATATTCTCTGCGCGGCAGTCGCACTATCACCATTTTTATAAAACGCTCTCACAGCTACTGCACGTTCCGCACCAGTCCAACGATCCATGATTACTAAATGGCAATGCGTTCACAACAATTGTGCGACGTTACGAAGAACTGCCGGCTCTACAGTGCTGACGACTGCAACGTTCAAAATGTCCCGTTCCCTTGCGCCACCCTGTACATACATTGTAAGAGGGGTGTCTGCGAAGGGGAATTTCACTGTATATGGCTCCAAAAACTATTAGCGAAGGATGTATTACACGTTTTCGAAGAGTGGGAACGGGATTTATAAACACAACGGGAATCAATGAATTAGTGTTTTACAACAAATGTTTTTGACTCTTTCACATCTAATGATACATTTGCATACTCAAAAATAATATTTGAAGTTACGTAAGGGATCCGAAGAAGCATTTTTTCATCATTAGTACAAATTTTTCTTAATCTGATAGAATCTGAATTTTTATTTAATACACTATTAAACTTTTCTATAACAGGGTGATTTTTTATCGCTTAAAATTTGAATATTTCGGCTTTCCCGTCATGTACCCGCGGCCCCTCCGGATTATTATTAATTATAAGTTAATTTGCACATATGCACTTTGATCTCCTATTATTTTTTACTCATTTATATAAAATACACTTACTATGCGAGCCAGACAAAAATATAAAGTGTTCTTTTTTTGTTTATAGAAAAAATGCGCGATGAAAAGTTCAATAAAATTAAAGATCTGTATGTTAAACTACGTGAAGAACATATTCAACTATTGCGGCAGGTAAGTCGCTTATAAATTTTAATATGTAAAATATAAACTTACTTCAAGGACTTCTAGAAAGCGGACATCGAAAAGAAGCTTAATGTTGGTTATAAAAAGGTGCAAGAATTAGAATCAGAAAATGTTCAGATGGAGGCCCAAATGAAAGAACTGAAATTGGAACATACTCTTGAGTCCGAAAAAATACAGCAGTCTTCCGCCTCTCAGAATATGGAATTGGAGATGTTGAGGAAGGACAAAGAACTTTTTAATATGGAAACTGAAGTTAGCTTGACATCATCGGTTGGATAAATTGATATTTATCATTTGTCGTTGCAGGTATTGAAGAAAACCGTGGAGGATGCTTTTAGGAAGGAAAAAGAAATTAACGAATCGTTGAAACTTGTTCTGACTGAAAAAGAAAATTTAAGTACCGAGGTTGCCCTGTTATCTGGTAGAATTGGTGAATTGCAAGAGGAACTGAAATTATGTAAGTCTGTACTAAAAATTCTAATGCCTCAATTTGTCCGTTGCTTTAAGAATATCTTTATTTCGGCTAATGAAAATATAGTACATATGTAACTCATGGTATTATATAACACTAGGGTGATAGAATAAAATAGACACCTACTAATTAAAAAAAAGATTCTATTCTCGTTATATATACAAAATATTTTAAAATTTTTAAATTAGACTAATATTTTATCGAACCACCTTTACTTGCGTGAAGTGCTGCGAGTCGTCGTGGCATAGAATCTATTAAATGATAAATGGTGTCTTTTGGAATATTTAACCCCTCTTCTGTAACACCTGCCACGAGTTCTTCCTTATTGCTGGGTTTTCGGGGTCGTTTCGCCATATTTGTCTGGATTATGTGCCAAACATTCTCTATCGGATTCATATCTGGTGATTGGCCTTGCCATGGTAAAATCCGAATCCCCTGTTCCTCTTTCCATGTGGTTGTTGATCTTGCTTTGTAGCAGGGTGCTCCATCCTCCATAAAAGTGGTGTCTTCTTTAGATAAAATGGTGTTGTCGAATATCGGTAGTAGTCCTTCTGTTAATATTTGGATATATTTTGCCGCATTTACATTTCCGTCGCAGATTACTAATTGCGATCTTCCACCATACCATATCGCGCCCCACACCATGATGTTCACACCGCCGTATTTCGCCGTCTGATGCAAAAATTTGTCGTCCAGTTGCTGTGACGAACGTCTCCATACCCACGTACGACCACTATCACTGAATTGGCAGTATCTGCTTTCGTCTGAAAAAATGACAGACCGCCAAAACTCTTCGGGCTTCGTTCGCATTTCGATTGCCCAAGCCATTCGGCGCCGTTTTTGAAACGCCGTAAGGTGAGGTTTTTTCTTTGCCACCCTTTTATACATCCCCGCACTGTGGAGGTATCGCAGAACGGTGCGCTGACTTTTCTGTGAAGTTGCCGCAAGCTCGGCTGTACTTTTTCGCGGTTCTCTTAACACTTCGCGCACAAGCACCCTTTTACTTCTTTCAGAAGGTCCGGCGCGACCTGGTCTCGGCTCCACTGTTGTTTTTTCCTTGCGTTTAAATTGTATAATCACACGGTTAACTGTGGGGATAACGGAATATTTAAAAATGTACTTATTTCACGTTGCGAAGCGCCGCGTTCACTCTGCCCAACAATGCGACACCCCGGGTAAAGTCGCTAATATCACTCGAACCTTGTAAGCGAGGCATAGTTGTAACGATACTAAACTATAACAAATTCCTTCCGATACATCTACCCCTACCCTAATGACAAGAGAAAGTTCTTAATTCGTTCTTAGAATTTAGCTGTTTACATATTTATACCGCTTTACCTGGTGTCTATTTTATTCTGTCACCCTAGTGTAGCAGTGCTTGCGAAATGTGCAGATGAAAAAAACGAGGTGGAATAATGTGAAAATGAAATAAATAACAACCTTTTCTGGTTGGAAGATTAACCTCGAATACAGATAGACAGCATACTTCAACGCCATTACTAAGTTATCTGAACGTTTCTTCCATGTCATTCCTATCAAAATTGCTAAAATGTGCCTTCCTATCTTAAATACGTTTTATTTGATACATCGTCTTCGTCGACACAGTTAAATTAGCTGAATCGCTAGGTCTCCGTCCCAATTTTGATAAATGTTGCGTTTTCTTATCCAATAATATTTATAAACTATGTCAATCAGGTTTCGAATACTAGGTATTATTGAGTATAGCCCTCTTTTATTAGTCATCTGTCAAATTTCACTATGAGTCGGTTATAAATACGCTTATTTCTGTTGTACAATATTTTAAAATTATTTTTAAGATTATGTGTTAATAAAAGGAAGTTAAACTGATGTACTTTTGTTCTTTATATGTTTCTCGTACATTTTATTCAAACTTATTTTATACAAAACCAGTTCATGCACACTGTGTTTATGAGGTACCAAAATAATAAGCTAACATTTAATAGTGAAGAAATAGCGAAATATCTGCAAACTGTGTAATTAGTGAATTATTTCTTAAACAAAACATTTTGAACAAATTCTCGAGGGTTGTTTTTCTTTTATTTATATTTCTTTTTGGTTATTTCTGTTATGGTGTCATACATATATTTTCGAAATTATTGTGACAACGCTGATGTCGGACTTTGGTTTTAAAGCATTTATAAATACAGTAAAAAATCTAATACACTTTGTTTTTCTGTATAACTTCCTCCTTTCTTCACATATTTTTCTCACCGTATCGGGAGTTTTTTAATTCCGACATCAAAGAATGAATGTGGTTGCGTCTGTAACCAATTCCGTTCGAACATTTCCATACCTTCGTCGTCGTCACTTCACGTTTGCCTGCTTAGACTCCGGGTGTAATGGTGAACCCACGTCTCATCACAGGTGATAATGTGCCTCAACAAATCATCTTCCTCTGTTCGATATCGCACCAAAAGTCTTTCACACATTGTAAGACGATTTGCTTTCTGATCTTCCATCAAGAGTCGGAGAATCCACCTCGATGACACTTTTTGGTAACTTAAATCATCTCAAATGATTGATTGGGCACTCCCACGTGATATTCCGATGTATGCAGCAATTTCCCATATCCTAAGGTGGCGGTCACCTCCAATCAGCTCATAGATTGCGCAAATATTTACTTCATGGCTCTCGTTTTTTACTGACTCTCGGTCATCGGAAAATTTTTTGTGTTTGTTGTCAAAAATTTAATAATAATATGTTGCTCCACATACCTTTTGCTTAGACATGATGCTACTAACAGCCCATCTGCTCTAGCGAACCAAACCGGTTTACTCCCCTCCACGTTACATCCCTCCCCCAAAACATATCAAAACGTCACGCCACTCACTTCAGCTAGAGACCGTTAAAACGAAAGGTCCGGTTCATATTTGATTCGCTCTCGTGTGAAGTAACAAAGTTGTGAAACACGTTATACGTATTATCAGTTGCACTTATGACGAGCTGGATAGTTTATAATCTCGCTCACCATACATATAAAGAAAAACATTCTATAAATTTCGCCACATTGTATGACGTATTTGTGATCTTTGGAATTTTTTGCACTCAAAACTTAGTAGTTTATTACCAAGGTTTTTGCAAGAATAATAAAAATGTTTAGTAAAATATTACCAAAATATGACATATTATTCTTAATTATTATACAGAAAGAGGTACAGAATTTGCTTCTAATCAAACTAAAGCAATTTGGAGATTAGTGCTTATGTTTATTTTTTATACTTTTCAGTAACTGCTCAAAATGTTAGTGATGTTAAGGGGATCGTTGCAAAATCAGTAAGCGAAAGCAAAGACATTATTAACAACGCTATTCACGAAGTAGAAAATCCTGCGCTCTCAGCTGTTACGTGTAGTCCAGATTACTTCAAAAGTTTATCATATGGCTGTTTAGAATCCTTACAGGAAATTAACGAAGTTTCATATACGCAGCCATCTGAAATTATTAGAACATCCATTAGGTTATCGCATAGATCTGCGACGTTCTTGTTGCAAGGAAGGGCTACTTCAAATTCTAGTCCAGATATTACATTCGGTGAAAGTGCGTTATTAAATACGAATCAAATATGGATACGCAATTCTATAATGTGATTATTATGTAGGAATGGCAGAGGAATGCAAGACCTTGGGCCAACTAGTTCTGGACGTTTTAGAATGCCTTTTAAACGAAACACCAGTAACCGACAAAGTGGAAAGTACTAAGGCGCAACTAATATCCGTTACTTCGCTGGCCGATACAATTAGTGGATCTTTGAAGGCTAGCCCAGAAGATCTAGCTGACATGATCGAAAGAGAAATGGCTGCTATGGATGGCGCCATTGAAGAAGCCGCTAATAGAATTCAGGTACGTACATTTTGTTTACTACTTATTAATTTATTTGAAAATTCAAATTAATATGATTCTTCTAATTGGAGAATTGAAATCATGTTTCAGGATATGCTAAGTAAGTCCAGACAAGCAGATTCCGGCATTAAATTGGAACTTAACGAAAAGATTTTGGATTCATGTACAACACTAATGGCAGCAATCAGAGTCTTGATTCAGAAATCTCGATTATTGCAGGGCGAAATTGTCGCACAGGGAAAAGTAAGTTAAAAACATCCAGAGTAGGTAATCTTTTGCGCCAAATATTTTCTTTATTTTTTACGAAATGTTCAATTTCATCAGTTTTTCTTGTATGGTGTAATTATTCATGATTTTCCCAGTGCTCGATATGAAGCACCATATTTCGTGGCATAGCGCGTTTCTAATTATGCTGCACGATATTGTAAAAAATTTAAGACCACGTTTAGTTCATTGCAGAAAATTCTCGTGCGTGCATGGTGAATAGACCGCGTTCTTTCTAGTAAAAATGATTAAATTGGTCCCAGGAGCTCCGGTAATATTTACCACGTAGACACATATAAAGAAAAAATTCGGTGCCGATACCGGTCTTTGAGGCGTTCCACAATTATTCGAAAGTCGTAAAATATATCAAGAAATACTGTCTGAATAGTTTTTCGTCTTTTGAAGCTGTTCATTATGGTACCGAAAAAGCGAAGAAATTGAAAATTAGTTGAACGATAACATTTGAAATTAAATTGTTCATTCGAAAAGATTATGGACTAAGGCTTCATCTCAAAATTACCGCTTCAGTTTTAGAAGGAGGCCTATACCAGGTGTATAAGTATGAAAAGCGATTTTTTTCTTAAAAAAAAAAAACATTTTAAATTCGGAAGAATGATAAACAGTGCTTTATCCAAAATATGCTCCATCGCTTGTTATACACCTTTCTTATTTTCTCTTTTGCTGCGAACCATTCATCGAGACATTTTTTAACAGCTGACGTTAAAAAATGTCTGAGTGCTTCCAACGTTTTGCCGTATGTGATGGAGCATTATCATGAAGGAAAATGACTTCACGTTGTCTCTTTGGGTATTCTGGCGGTTTTTCAAGCAGCGAACGGTCCAAATTGGTCAATTGTTATTGGTAAAGTTTAATACTAACCGTTTCCCCAGGTTTTAACAGCTCATAATATACACTAGGGTGACAGAATAAAATAGACACCTACTAGTTAAAAAAAAAAAGATTCTACTCTTGTTATATATACAAAATATTTTAAAATTTTTAAATTAGACTTATATTTTGTCGATCCACCTTTACTTGCGTGAAGTGCTGCGAGTCGTCGTGGCATAGAATCTATTAAATGATTAATGGTGTCTTCTGGAATATTTAACCGCTCTTCTGTAACAGCTGCCACGAGTTCTTCCTTATTGCTGGGTTTTCGGGGTCGTTTCGCTATATTTGTCTGGATTATGTGCCAAACATTCTCTATCGGATTCATGTCTGGTGATTGGCCTGGCCATGGTAAAATCCGAATCGCCTGTTCCTCTTTCCATGTGGTTGTTGTTCTTGCTTTGTGGCAGGGTGCCCCATCCTCCGTAAAAGTGGCGTCTTCTTTAGATAAAATGGCGTTGTCGAATATCGGTAGTAATCCTTCTGTTAATATTTGGATATATTTTGCCGCATTTATATTTCCGTCGCAGATTACTAATTGCGAGCTTCCTCCATACCATATCGCGCCCCACACCATGATGTTCACACCGCCGTATTTCACCGTCTGATGCAAAAATTTGTCGTCCAGTTGCTGTGACGAACGTCTCCATACCCACGTACGACCACTATCACTGAATTGGCAGTATCTGCTTTCGTCTGAAAAAATGACAGACCGCCCAAACTCTTCGGGCTTCGTTCGCATTTCGATTGGTCAAGCCATTCGGCGCCGTTTTTGAAACGCCGTAAGGAGAGGTTTTTTCTTTGCCACCCTTTTATACATCCCCGCACTGTGGAGGTGTCGCAGAACTGTGCGCTGACTTTTCTGTGAAGTTGCCGCAAGCTCAGCTGTAGTTTTTCGCGGTTCTCTTAACACTTCGCGCACAAGCACCCTTTTACTTCTTTCAGAAGGTTCGGCACGATCTGGTCTCGGCTCCGCTGTTGTTTTTTCCTTGCGTTTAAATTGTGTAATCACACGGTTAACCGTGGACAACGGAATATTTAAAAATTTACTTATTTCACGTTGCGAAGTGCCGCGTTCACTCTGGCCAACGATACGACCCCGGGTGAAGTCGCTAATATCACTCGAACCTTGTAAGCGAGGCATAGTTGTAACGATACTAAACTATGACGAATTCTTTCCGATACATCTACCCCTACTCTAATGACAAGAGAAAGTTCTTAATTATTTCTTAGAATTTAGCTGTTTACATATTTATGCCGTTTTACCTGGTGTCTATTTTATTCTGTCACCCTAGTGTACTACGCCCCTCTGATCCCACCAAACACAGACCATTGTCTTTCTACCAAAACGTTTCGGCCGATGATGATGGTGCGCCTGGGTCTATCCATGATTTTTTGCGCTTGATATTTTCGAGATAAATTCACTTTTCATCCCCCGTCACTATATGATGTAAAATCGATTTCCTTTTGTACGGAGCGAGCAAAATATTACATGTATTTTTTGCGTCTTTCCATTTGCCTGTCATTCAACTCATCTATCGGTCTTCCGAAGCTTTCCCATCTCTCGTAGCCGATTGGAAACAGCTTGCTGACTAACGCCCAATTCCTTGGAGAGTTGTTCTTGAGTTTGCGAATCATCTTCGTCCAACAATTTCACATCCTCGTATTTTTCTGGCGGTTTTCCATGTTCGTTGTCTGCATCACCGAAGTCACCACTTTTGAAACGCCAAAACCATCGGTTAGACGTATCTTGCGATGGAGCATATTCGCCGTAAGCTTCTCGTAGTCAGTATTATTCAGCGGCAGCTTTCTTCAAATGAAAGCAACAAATAGATAAACCGTTTCTACCATATTCGCCAAATTTGCTAACTACCAATATTCGAAATCGCACTAAGAGAACACCGTTTTAATAAATTCTCAAAAGTTCAAATATGTTTAACGTAGGACAAAAGGGGAACCCCGTGGAAAAATAAATAAATTCTTTTTTTTACTTTCTTCTTAAGTTAAAGAACAACACTAAAATTTACTGAATGTATAAGTGTAATGGAATAATTTTAATCATTTTATTGCAGGGTACGGCATCTGCAAAAGAATTTTACAAGAGGAATCATCAATGGACGGATGGATTTATATCAGCAGCTAAAGCAGTTGCTGTTGCGGCTAATTTCTTGTTGTAAGTATCTTGAAATAACTCGCGCCCCGTGCACGAAGCAATTCATAACGCTCAGTACTCAGTAATAAAGTCTCTTTACACTTTTGATAGAGGTGCCGCCGATAAAGTAGTGAGCGGTCAAGGAAAACTGGAACAATTAGTAGTAGGAGCTCAAGAAATAGCCGCGTCTACTGCTCAACTAGTCGTAGCAAGCAGAGTGAAGGCAGATAGGAAAAGTCATAATTTAGAACAACTTTCACAAGCTTCTAAAGCGGTTACCAATGCTACAGGTGGCGTTGTTGCTACTGTTAAAGATTGCAGTCAGTTAATGGACGAAGCAGGTAAGTTCTACGGAAATGTTTCAAACTTTTCGATGATCACGATGTTATATGATTTTAGAATTGGATACGTCGAATATCACGTTGCACCAAGCTAAACGTTTAGAAATGGATGCTCAAGTTAGAGTTTTGGAATTGGAGAAGGAATTAGAGCAAGAACGTTTGAGATTGTCAGCGTTAAGAAGACACCATTACCAACTCGCCGGCGAGGGTGAAGGCTGGGTAGTTATTAATAATTAAGTGTTCTTGTACATGAAAAGGAAATGTCTGACATGCGGATTTGTTGTAGGACGTACAAAATATTAACTAACGGTAATTTTTAAAATATTTAGGATGTAGGTGACCCAAAGAGTAATATTTATGACGTGTTATACGACTAATCATGTTATTTGGATGTATTTTACGTGCATTCAATTTTAGTATATATATATTTTATATGCTTTCGTAATTCCATTTACATAGACGATAATGATAACAATTATTGTATACAAATGAAATACTGTTGTAAAGTTTTACATATCACTATGTAACAGTATGAAATTAAATTATTAACTATCTGGAAATCCTGTTTTACCTTCTTACCCAAGTATTAAATGCCTAATTCACAGGTATAGCAGTAAACTCCACTCACACAAATTTATTAATTATGCGGAACGCAGCGTTTCGAGAGCACGTGGGCTCTTATTGTCAACCGTGTTACCGACTGAAAGTAAAAACTGTTATCGCACATGCAAATTATTTTCTACGCAGGTTCTAAAATTTCTAAAACATATGACTATTTACAATCTACTCGGTGGTCTAATGCCTTTTTCGGGAAAGGATGGACCGAAAGCGAACCGTATCTTTAACAGGGCCTATGGTAATAAATCCATCAAACTCGAGTGTGCAATTGGGGGTGGTTCTCTGTTCAATAAGTTTCCGTTCTTTTTCATACATATCGTTTCGTACGCGTCTAATTCTCTATACGAGTTCACGTTTTTAAGTAGAGTCAGATTTTTTAAATCAATCTCATGTCCGGATTTTACCATATGCTCTGCTACGCTTGATAGTTCAGGTTTGTTGAAACGATAGCGTCTAATATGTTCTTTGAACCTCGTTTCGATATTCCTTTTTGTTTGTCCAATATAAACTTTCTCACAATCATTGCATGCGATTTGGTATATTCCAGACCTTTTTATCATCTTCGGTTTATCTTTGGGATTCCCTAAGAGATTATTTAAGTCGTTTTTTGACACAAAAGACACGTTCATATTTAGTTGTCGGAAAATTTTACTTAACCCTTTTACTGTTGGATGAAAAGGAAGAGTTATAAATTTCTTATTACCGGTGTTTGTTGATGTCAAGGTCGTGGAATTTCTGATGTGTTGTTTGTATTGGACCTTCCTTAAAATACGGTCGACATCCATGGAAGAGAAACCATTGTACCTCGCTACATCTTTGATATACCTTAATTCTTTGTCGTACCTGCTCTTGTTTAGCGGAAATCTAACGAGTCTATTGACCAGAAAACTAATCGCGGACATTTTTTGTTGTTCGCAATGGTGCGAATCAAACGTGATGAATCTGTTGGAATTAGTTTCTTTTCTGTAGATGTCTATTTCTAATTTATTGTTATTGCGTATGACTAGAGTATCTAGAAACGGAAGGCGATTGTTCACTTCTTCTTCAATAGTAAACTTGATCGTGGTAAATTTTGAGTTCAGTTCTGCTAGAAAATCTTGTATGTTTCCTTTGTTGGTATCAAACACCGCGAAAATATCATCTACGTACCTAAGCCAAATTCTCGGGAAATATTTGGTTTCTTTTTCAGGTTCGTTTCAAATTTGCTCATGAAAAGGTTCGCAATAAAAGGAGATAAAGGATTACCCATCGCCGTGCCTTCCACCTGTTCGAACCATTTTCCGCCTATTTGAAAACAATTTTGTGACATGCATAATTTAGTTAACCTTTTATATTTCGCGGTTTTCACGTCATCTACGTTATTTAATTTTAAAAATTCAACCAAATACTCCAGAGTTTCTGGAATTGGTACGCTTGGGAAAAGTGAACAAACGTCGAATGATACAAGGATTTCCCCATCTTTTAATTCAGTCTTCTCAATTTTATTTACAAAATCTACGGAGTTTTCTACACATAGGTTATCTACTTTATGGGGCAAGTTCTTATATTCATTCATTAGCCATTTGGACAATTTGTATGTTGGAGAATCAATGCCGGATACTATAGGTCTCATGGAATTACCTGGTTTGTGAATTTTTGGAAGACAATACATTTTTGGAATGGTAGGGTTTGAGTTTGTTATTTTGAATTTCAGGTTATTATTGATTAAGTTGGGACAGTCCTTAATAGTATCTTTAGTGATTCTAATCATTGACGGTAGGGGTTTTCTTTAATTCTCTGTACGGTCCTGACGCTACCATAGTGTTGACGCGATTATAATAATCCGGTTTGTCCAGAATGACTATTTTATTTGCTTTATCTGCTTTAAGGTAAAAACAATTTTTATTTCTCAGACTTTTAATAATTCCTAAATTCCTCCTATCTTGGCTGCAATTTTTATCATTTTCTAAATTCTTAGAAATCTGAATTTTGCACGCGTTTCTAACGAAGTCTTTTGTAACTACATCTAAGTCCAAGGAAGGTCCAATACAAACAACACATCAGAAATTCCACGACCTTGACATCAAAAAACACCGGTAATAAGAAATTTATAACTCTTCCTTTTCACCCAACAGTAAAAGGGTTAAGTAAAATTTTCCTACAATTAAATATGAACGTGTCTTTTGTGTCAAAAAACAACTTAAAGAATCTCTTCGGGAATCCCAAAGATAAACCGGAGATGAGAAAAAGGTCTGGAATATACCAAATCGCATGCAATGATTGTGAGAAAGTTTATATTGGACAAACAAAAAGGAGTATCGAAACGAGGTTCAAAGAACATACTAGACGCTATCGTTTCGACAAACCTGAACTATCAAGCGTAGCAGAGAATATGGTAAAATCCGGACATAAGATTGATTTAAAAAATCTGACACTACTTAAAAACGTGAACTCGTATAGAGAATTAGACGCGTACGAAACGATATGTATGAAAAAGAACGGAAACTTATTGAACAGAGAACCACCCCCAATTGCACACGCGAGTTTGATGGATTTATTACCATAGGCCCTGTTAAAGATACGGTTCGCTTTCGGTCCATCCTTTCCCGAAAAAGACATTAGACCACCGAGTAGATTGTAGTCATATGTTTTAGAAATTTTAGAGCCTGCGTAGAAAATAATTTGCATGTGTGATACAGTGTTTACTTTCAGTCGGTAACACGATTGACAATGGGAGCCCACGTGCTCTCGAAACGCTGCGTTCCGCATAATTAATAAATTTGTGTGAGTGGAGTTTACTGCTATACCTGTGAATTGTACATCCACACAGTCCTTGCAATCGTCATTCGTCATTAAATGCCTAAATTAATAGATACGCAATGACGTAATTAATGACACAATTGAAATGAACAATTTAACCGAGATCTGAGCTTTATACATTAGATGTACTTCCTTTGACTGGTTTTTTGTTTAGACTTTTATTCGTTTGCATATGACTTTGTATTACTGATTAAATCCGAAGAAGTGAATGTAAACGTTATGTCTGTTAGCAACAGTGTTAAGCATTGGTCGATTATTTTTTTTAATTAACCAAATTCATGATTAAAAGTATAAAGTAAATACAGGAAATAAGAAAAAAAACTTATTAAAGTGGAGAGCGATTACCATTTTTACTGTGTCTAGAGAATAGTGAAAGATACGACATTGTGGGGATAAGAGGTTGAAGTTAGTGCAAACAACATAAATAGGTGACTTTCGTTCGAGGAAAGGGTAAATAGTTAACATTACGGACGCCAAAGTGCGGAATTGAAAACTGTAGTCATCTAGCACATGGGCTGAAAAGTCCCGGGCCTAACACATAGATGACGCTAGTTTTATTGCAGTCACCTTTCTCTCAGTTAGTACTAACCTTCAAAAGACAGCTGTTAAAAATTTCATGATATTCTATTCATTAGTTTGTGAGTTATTGTGCTAAGAGTCACGCTACTTTTGTTATTTTCAAAACAATGGCTCAAAAACAATTTCGTGTTTTAATTTTACACTGCTTCTTGATAGGAAAAAATACCGTTCAAGCGAAGCAATGGCTTGAAAAGTGTTATGGGGACTCTGCTCCATCACAAAGAACAATAAAACGTTGGTTTGCTGACTTCAAACGTGGTCGTAGAGACACCGATGATGCAGAACGCGGTGGACGTCCAAATGAGGCGGTAACACCAGAAAACATCAAAAAAATCCACAAAATCTTTTTGAATGATCGAAAAGTGAAGTTGCGTGAGGTAGCTGACATCGTAAAGATATCAATAGAACGTATTGGCTTTATATTGCATGAGCATTTGACTATGAGAAAGCTCTGTTCAAAGTGGGTGCGGCGTTTGCTCACTGTTGACCAAAAACAAGAAAGTGTTGATGATTCTGAGCAGTGTTTGGCTATGTTTAAACGTAACAAACCGGAATTTTTACGTTGATATATGACAATGGATGAAACATGGATCGATCGCTTCACTCCGGAATCAAAACGATCGTCATCTGAGTGGACAGCAACTGGTGAACCTCGTCCAAAGCGCCCGAAAGCACAACAATCGGCTGGAAAGGTTATGGCCTCGGTATTTTGGGATGTGCGTGGTGTTATATTCATCGACTATCTTGAGAAAGGAAATACCGTCAACAGTAAATATTATATAGCGTCATTGGAGCGTTTGAAGGCCGAAATTGCAAAGAAACGATCGCATATGGCAAAGAAAAAAATGTTGTTTCATCAAGACAACGCACCGTGTCACAAGTCAATCAAAACAATGGCAAAACTACATGAATTGAATTTCGAATTGCTCCCACATCCACCGTATTCGCCAGATTTGGCTCCCAGCGACTACTGGCTGTTCGCAGACCTCAAAAAAATGCTCACCGGTAAGAAATTTCGCACGAATGAAGAGGTTATCGCTGAAACTGACGCCTATTTTGAGGCAAAAGATAAATCGTTCTACAAAAGTGATATTGAAATGTTAGAGCGGCGCTGGAATGATTGCGTTGCTCTTGATGGAAATTACGTGTTACCGTGTTTTCTTTGTTAGGCCCGGTACTTTTCAGCCCATGTGTTATGCTTTGCGTCGCTATCGATGTGACCATTACACATCTTCCAGACAAAAAGTATGCCAGTGGATATGCGTCGAAAGGTAAGGGAGGATAAATCAAACCGAGACAATAATACAACATAATTGACACTTCTAGATGAATATTCCATCTAGTGGAAACCAGAGATATTTTGCGAATTTGCGTTGCAATTGTAGGAATAAACAAAATATATCATTAAAAAGGTACAAATATACTAAAAGAAGATTGCCGTGATAAGGCAGGGTACTTCTTATATCTCTTTGTTTCGATGTGTTCAGAAGTAATGCCCGCAAATCTGTGATTCAATTAATTCCTGAGAGTTACTTCTTTTATGAAGAAACGTGTGAGATCAATCTGTAGAACTTATTTCTAAAGGAAATATTGTATTTTATAGAATTTGTTCTCGACGAAAAACTCGCAGCAGCTGCGAGGCGGAGAATAAATTCTAAGCATGACTTTTCGAAACTTATGAATAAGTTATGCGCTTTTAATACTTTTTCTAAAACTTGCGGAGTTCCTGGAATATTGTAAACGGCTTCGGTTTTCTTTGCTTTTCCTTCTCTTGCTAAACTTTTCGATTTTGAAATTATATTTAATATTGTATTACTAACAATTCCGTATGTGAGTCTTTTTCACAGCGTTGTCTATTTTTAAATTCGTGTTGGGGTGTATTAAACTTTTACAAGAATCCATGAGTGGGAGTTTCTGCTCCTTTTTCGGATATTGCTCGTCTTACAATTGAGATCCGTTGTTGCTGCTGTCTTTTTAAGGTTCGCTGTTCTCAAGTTACTATTGAATCTTTTAACACCTTTCTCTCTTCTAGGATTCTCGCATTCTAAGAATTCGCTTTTCGTTTAATAATATCCGGAGATATTTGTTAACGATTTCATATTCACAGCATGTAAGTTTTTCATGACTCTAAAATTTGCGATTTTCTAAATTTTAAAATTGTATTAGGCAATTGTACACGTGTAACTGAAACCATTATTTAATAGTTTTAGTGAAATATCAAAACTTGCAACGGTTTTCCAATCCAGAGTCAATGATTTCGATAAAACTTAAGCAGTAATGTTGGGGTGATAGGACTAGAGTACGTAGCTGTTGTTGCTAAGGTAACCTTTAAAAGGTGTGAGAAGTACTTCTGGAATATATACAGACATAACATGAGCAAAGTCAACGACGGGGAGGTATCTACATTCCTACGTTTCCCCACTATAGCTACACTAGGGTGACAGAATAAAATAGACACCAGGTAAAGCGGTATAAATATGTAAACAGCTAAATTCTAAGAACGAATTAAGAGCTTTCTCTTGTCATTATGGTATGGGTAGATGTATCGGAAGGAATTCGTCATAGTTTAGTATCGTTACAACTATGCCTCGCTTACAAGGTTTGAGTGATATTAGCGACTTCACCCGGGGTCGCATCGTTGGCCAGAGTGAACGCGGCGCTTCGCAACGTGAAATAAGTAAATTTTTAAATATTCCGTCGTCCACAGTTAACCGTGTGATTACACAATTTAAACGCTAGGAAAAAACAACAGTGGAGCCGAGACCAGGTCGTGCCGGACCTTCTGAAAGAAGTAAAAGGGTGCTTGTGCGCGAAGTGTTAAGAGAACCGCGAAAAAGTACAGCTGAGCTTGCGGCAACTTCACAGAAAAGTCAGCGCACCGTTCTGCGATACCTCCACAGTGCGGGGATGTATAAAAGGGTGGCAAAGAAAAAACCTCACCTTACGGCGTTTCAAAAACGGCGCCGAATGGCTTGGGCAATCGAAATGCGAACGAAGCCCCAAGAGTTTTGGCGGTCTGTCATTTTTTCAGACGAAAGCAGATACTGCCAATTCAGTGATAGTGGTCGTACGTGGGTATGGAGACGTTCGTCACAGCAACTGGACGACAAATTTTTGCATCAGACGGTGAAATACGGCGGTGTAAACATCATGGTGTGGGGCGCGATATGGTATGGTGGAAGATCGCAATTAGTAATCTGCGACGGAAATATAAATGCGGCAAAATATATCCAAATATTAACAGAAGGACTACTACCGATATTCGACAACGCCATTTTATCTAAAGAAGACGCCACTTTTATGGAGGATGGAGCACCCTGCCACAAAGCAAGAACAACAACCGCATGGAAAGAGGAACAGGGGATTCGGATTTTACCATGGCAAGGCCAATCACCAGACATGAATCCGATAGGGAATGTTTGGCACATAATCCAGACGAATATGGCGAAACGACCCCGAAAACCCAGCAATAAGGAAGAACTCGTGGCAGGTGTTACAGAAGAGTGGTTAAATATGCCAGAAGACACCATTTAATAGATTCTATGCCACGACGACTCGCAGCACTTCACGCAAGTAAAGGTGAATCGACAAAATATTAGTCTAATTTAAAAATATTTTGTATATATAACGAGAATAGAATCTTTTTTTTAATTAGTAGATGTCTATTTTACTCGGTCACCCTAGTGTATAACCATGATGCAACAGGGCAACAGCAAAGTACTGGGAATACTGCAGCGAGAAAGAATAACGAGGGTCGCACATGCCTATTATAACCGTTGACTTTGCTGAAATTCTAATAATTTTTTTTATCTAATTTTCTTGCTATCGTTTGGTATTATTAGGGATCCTTCTCCTTGAATGTTCGATTTAATATTTTAAATATTTAATCCATGCAGTTTTGTTTCTGTATATTGGATATTACTGATATCTACTTTAGTTACTATTTACCGATATTTTATTTATAATTTCAAAATTTTAAAAAATCCCTTAGACAATGTGTGTAGATGTAAAGTCCAACATTGTAATCTATATATATGTACATATATTCACTTCGTCTATTTTGTGTTTTTACCTACGTCATTGTTTTGTCGTATAAGTTAAGGCAATCTATTCATTCGCAAAATCTTGCTTCCTTTTTCAGCTACAGCAACTAGAGAAAGATCATCAAATGTATAGATTGTCTTAACTTATACGACGAAACAATGACGTAGGTATAAATATAAAATAGACGCAGTATATATATATATATATATAGAGGCACGATAAGTTCCAATACACGTCATCAATAAATCGTGACGTCAGGTTTTACGCCGTTGCCGGACACACACATATACTCTCTATCAAATCTAACCTAACATACTAATGTAACCTAGTCTACAAATTGTCAACATTTAAAATGGCTGGACCAAAGACAACCGACAACATTGTATTTCAACCAAGCATAGCAAATAACAGCAACGTAAGAGTACTGCGATATGGAAAATACATAGAATAATGAAGTAAATAACTATTTCTCTTTCATTTTTAACTTTAATAGAACGAGCGTTGGTATTAAGAAACAGTGTGTTGCGTTAGCCATTGAAATTTACTTTAGTTACTAACTATTATGTTATAATTATGTACTAATATAAAATATTAATTTATTTTATCTAATGCTTATCTGCTTATAACTGCAATGCTTCTAAATTTATTGCAATAGTGAAGCTGTTTTATAGTACTTATGAAACGTAAATCATTCTGAACATTATTGATTTTATCATCTCCATTTCTGCAGCAAACCCTTTTCTCGAATTACAATTTCTAATGTATTTATTGAATAAATGACGTTTTATGTATTATTAGGTATCCCCACATTTTCAGTTGTAAGAAATAACTTGAAAATATTTAAATGAAGCTCTATCACTGAACCGACGTAGTAATACATGTTCTTTCTTTTCGTGACTCACACAAAGGGTTCCATAAGCACTACTCTTCAGACAATGATGCTTTAGATACTTCTACAGACTTTTTCAGTGGCATCAACTGCACTTCCCATTTATGAATATTTTTTATCTTTATAGTACCTTTGGGTACTCAAACTGACACGCTAGCAATTGCTTCCTTTGTTTTTATTTCGTATCAATATCGTATACTTTGTAGAATATTTCCCTAAAGAGTGTATTATTTCTTAATATAAGAAAGTTGTATTTTAATCGAACGTATTCATATTGCTTTAATATGCCAGTTTTTATATTTTTTACGAATCGATTAAAATTTCTTAAGGAAACTGTGGTTGTAATTATTGATTTCGTCAGATCATCATATTTCTTCAGCTCTGTTATCCCTCATCACACATTAGTCTAAAAGATTTTTCTTTAATCCTACGTCTTTTTACCTTACGATGTCGGACTAGAATTCTCTTATTTTCGTCTTCCAAAGTTTCCTGTTTTGAGCCAGTTGTTTGTTCTATACATTTGTCCTTTCCAGGTGTTTTGTGGTCTACCCATTCTGTCTTTACCCTCTGTTTTGCCATATGTTGCTGTTAGTCTGACCACTCTTTTATACACTTCTATCTTTATTTCTTTTGGTATTTCATTTTTATCTAAAAATGTATTATATATTTCGGATTTCCCTATTTTCTCATTTATTCTTTTCTCTATTCTTCTGTTGCCTTCAATGATTGTTCCTAAGTAATTGTATCTTTTAACTTGTTAATCATCTCTATCCTTCCTCCTTGTAGCTGTCTCCTTTCCAGGCTCTGTCATACACCTTTTTTTGTTACTCTATCAAAAGCTTTTTTGAGGTCTATAAAACACATATGTATTTCCTTTCCTTTTCCTGTTAGTTTTTCTACTAGTTGTCTGATTACAAATATTAAGTCTTGAGTGGTTCTGCCTTTTCTAAATCTATGTTGTGTATCTTCTAATGTTGTTTTCAGTTTGCCTCTGAGTCTTTTTTTGGAATATTCTTGTCGATACTTTTCCTGGGATGCTTTTCAGCGTTATTCCTCTGTTATTTGAGCATTCTTTTGCGCCTCCTTTTTTGTATATGGGCATAATTATTCTTTTTTAATGATGTTGTTTAAGAGATCAACTTTGTTACCTTTGTCTTCCATATATTTTATCATTCCCCGGCCGTTTTTCCTAGCTTTAGTTTACTAACTGCTTCTCTGGCTTGTTCATCGCTTATTGGTGTGATACATTCTTCGTCGGTTTTTGCTGTTTGGTCTTTTTCTCTTATATATCTATCTTGTGTTATTTTTGTGAATTCTTCGAAGTACTATTCACAGGTATAGCAGTAAACTCCACTCACACAAATTAATTAATTATGCGGAACGTAGCGTTTCGAGAGCACGTGGGCTCCCATTGTCAACCGTGTTACCGACTGAAAGTAAAAACTGTATCACACATGCAAATTATTTTCTACGCAGGCTCTAAAATTTCTAACCATATGACTATTTACAATCTACTAGGTGGCCTCATGCCTTTTACGGGGAAGGATGGACCGAAAGCGAACCGTATCATTTAACAGGGTCTATGGTAATAAATCCATCAAACTCTAGTGTGCAATTGGGGGTGGTTCTCTGTTCAATAAGTTTCCGTTTTTTTTCATATATACCGTTTCGTACGCGTCTAATTCTCTATACGAGTTCACGTTTTTAAGTAGTATCAGATTTTTTAAAACAATCTTATGTCCGGATTTTACCATATGCTCTGCTACGCTTGATAGTTCAGGTTTGTCGAAACGGTAGTGTCTAATATGTTCTTTGAACCTCGTTTCGATACTCCTTTTTGTTTGTCCAATATAAACTTTCTCACAATCATTGCATGCGATTTGGTATATTCCAGACTTTTTTATCATCTCCAGTTTATCTTTGGGATTCCCTAAGAGTGTTTCCAACTTTCTCTTATCTCCTTTTCCTCAGTTAGTATATGTCCTTTATTATATTTTGTATTTTTCAATTTTGGTGTCTTTTCTGCTATGCATGTATTTGTTCTATTTATGTTTCTTCTCTTTAACTTTGAGTTGTATTTCCGCTGTTCACCATCTGCTTCTTTTGTGTATGCAGTTGCTATTTTTGCTATTCCACAGCTTTCTGCCGCCTTTAGCGTGTTCTTTTTAAATCTTTTCCATTAGGCTTTTATCCCTATTTCGTCTTTGATCTCTTGTTCAAATAGTTCATTAACCTTGTATTGGCATTCCTCTGGAAATTCTTCATCTTTCAGTTTCTAGCATTTTATTTTTTCTTTGATTACTTTTTTCTTCTTTGGTCTTGTGTGTACTTTTGATAATCTCCATCTGTAACAGGTAGTAGTCGGTTCCTGTTTCTGCATTTGTTCGAACTTTTATCTTTTTCAAGATTTCGGAATTTTTGATTTGTTATAATTAGACACCGGATTATATGCAAAGTGCAAACATTTCATTTTATTTATTTATTATATTTTACGTTTATTTGCAGATTACATTAATTAATTAGCGTTAACTAACTTCAATTAGTGTAAGATATCTCTAAATAGACGTAAAATATAATAAATAAATTAATGTAAATTTTTGCGGTTTGAATATAATCCGGTCTCTAGTTATAATCATCTCGTTTTCAATGCATATATCTATTATTCTCCTCCCGCTATCATTTATGGCTTCTTCACCTTCTCTTCCCAGATGTCTCTCCACTCCATCATCATCTTTTTTATTCGTCCGTTCATATCTCCCATTACAATAATATTTCTTTCGCCAACATCTATAGCGTCTATCCAGAAACGATGGAGTATTTGGTTGAATTTTTGAAATTAAATAACGTAGATGATGTGAAAACCGCGGAATATAAAAGGTTAACTAAATTATGCATGTCACAAAATTGTTTTCAAATAGGCGGAAAATGGTTCGAACAGGTGGAAGGCACGGCGATGGGTAATCCTCTATCGCATTTTATTGCGAACCTTTTCATGAGCAAATTTGAAACAAACCTGAAAAAGAAACCAAATATTTCCCGAGAATTTGGCTTAGGTACGTAGATGATATTTTCGCTGCGTTTGACACCAACAAAGGAAACATACAAGATTTTCTAGCAGAACTGAACTCAAAATTTACTACGATCAAGTTTACCATTGAAGAAGAAGTGAACAATCGCCTTCCGTTTCTAGATACTCTAGTCATACGCAATAATAATAAATTAGAAATAAACATCTACAGAAAAGAAACTAATTCCAACAGATTCATCACGTTTGATTCGCACCATTGCGAACAACAAAAAATGTCCGCGATTAGTTTTCTAACAACAAACAAGAGCAGGTATGACAAAGAATTAAAATATATCAAAGATGTAGCGAGGTACAATGGTTTCTCTTCTATGGATGTCGATCGTATTTTAAGGAAGGTCCAATACAAACAACACATCAGAAATTCCGCGACTTTGACATCAACAAACACCGGTAACAAGGAATTTATAACAACTTCCTTTTCACCCAACAGTAAAAGGGTTAAGTAAAATTTTCCGACAACTAAACATGAACGTGTCTTTTGTGTCAAAAAACAACTTAAAGAATCTCTTAGGGAATCCCAAAGATAAACCGGAGATGATAAAAAAATCTGGAATATACCAAATCGCATGCAATGATTGTGAGAAAGTTTATATTGGACAAACAAAAAGGAGTATCGAAACGAGGTTCAAAGAACATATTAGACACTATCGTTTCGACAACCTCAACTATCAAGCGTAGCAGAGCATATGGTAAAATCCGGACATAAGATTGATTTAAAAAATCTGACACTACTTAAAAACGTGAACTCGTATAGAGAATTAGACGCGTATGAAACGGTATATATGAAAAAGAACGGAAACTTATTGAACAGAGAACCACCCCCAATTGCACACTCGAGTTTGATGGATTTATTACCATAGACCCTGTTAAATGATACGGTTCGCTTTCGGTCCATCCTTCCCCGTAAAAGGCATGAGGCCACCTAGTAGATTGTAAAATAGTCATATGGTTAGAAATTTTAGAGCCTGCGTAGAAAATAATTTGCATGTGTGATACAGTTTTTACTTTCAGTCGGTAACACGGTTGACAATGGGAGCCCACGTGCTCTCGAAACGCTACGTACCGCATAATTAATTAATTTGTGTGAGTGGAGTTTACTGCTATACCTGTGAATACCTCTATAGTGTTTCGACGAATTCGTGTTTGTCTTCTTTTTTCCGTTGTCATTTGCTCCAAATTTCGTTTTCTTGTAGTTTTGTATAAATTCTTAATAGTCTTACATTTATGTACTTTTCTCTTTCCTCCTCTGTCCTTTTTATCCATTCCCGACTAGTACAGCCAGTATCCATCTTATATTTCTTCTATTCCTTGACTTTTTTTGCTTCGGTCACTTCCATATAATCGGAGTTTTGGTCTTTCATTTCTTCGATTATTTCGTCTTTCTTTCCAATTCTATTTCGTATATTCCATGTGCCCATGTTTATAACTTCTCTATTCTTTTGGTATCTATTTCTTCCTTCTAACACGCGTCCGTTCACTAATCTGTTTCTGTTATTTATCTCTCTACCTTTCCTTATTTCACTCGTAGTCTTATTCCTAGCGGGGAGAAAATCAATCTTTCATTCTTCTTCTCCGAAAGAAAATTTTATTAGTGTAATCCGAAAATGCCGGAATGTGTTTTTAAACAACTGCCAGATCAGTGTAGATACCGGATGCTAATACGTATGTATATTCCTTTGCTACCTGCAAACAGCGCTCTCGTATATGGGCGCAATACATCATTTATGAACAAAGACGACGTATTAACTTTGTATTCACGTTTCTACAATAAATCTTTAATTAAACGGCGACCAATTAGTCTAAGTACGGAATTAATGGAAACGTAGGGTGTACACACATAAATCGAAATGTTTATACGTCCCTTGCATTGTTCCTATTGTATGCGCTTACGTGCTTATGTATGTATATATACCCCTAACATGTGCAGTGGCGTATAAATTACTCTTGATACCGTAATATATTTTTGAAATGATGAACTGCATTGGTCATCTAGTATAATATACTTGGTAACAGTAGTAATATATTGTATATATAACATTGAAATTGTATGCTGTTGAAACATAATCGATGGTTTTTCACATTGTGCAAAAGGGGCAAACTTCCGCGCTAAAAAAGTAAATGGCTAGGGAGTTCGTTACATGTAAATATAACTTTTAAAAGAAAAAACATTGTGTTTTCATTGAAGGTCAATGACTTTACTGAGTTTCAATTCAATGTAATTTCTCTTTATTTGTACTTGTTTTTCTTTTCTTTCTGAGGTCTATGATCCCAAGATACCAAACAAAAAAAGAGGAAAAAAAAAGGCGTGGATCGGCGTGAACTAAGAAAATTGAAAACAGAAAAGATTTACGCAAAAGAAGAATATTTGTAGAACATTAAAAGAGGTTATTGAAGCTCAACTCAATTTGCGTAGATGCCAATAGAGATTCATAATCACAACGATTGTAATGACTGTGTGGTTGCATAACAACATAGGTATCGCATAAATGCCACACCACACCAATTAACACTTTATTCGGAACTAAGGCTGCAGAAAGGAGTGCTTTGCGGGGCGCGTGCGGCTCGGTTGAAATTATAAACAAACAAACAAAAATTCTTAAAACATGTCAAAATTAAGATGCTGAAGCTTCACCTTTTGCATTGTTTCTGGTCAGATATTCTGCGAGAAAGCTAGGTACATGAGATTGTTAAATTCTTTTGGGAAATTTGACAAATATCATTTTACTCTGTACTATTACTTGATTCGTATCTGGAGACCAGTAGCGAATAATTTCGGCTACGAGGTGTGACAAACAGTGTTAAGACGAAGGTTGCCGAAATTTAGAATTATGTAAAGTGGCTAATGTGAAGTCTTCTTATTGTTTTACCAATATACGATTGCTGGCTATTAAATATGGAGGTGAAAATATATTTGGTTTTAATATTTGAACTATAACATGTACCACTGAGCTTTCTTTCGAGTCCGTTATCTCGTCTACTGTTAGCCAGTCACCTTGCACTCCACACCGAATTATATTCTTTATTCCTTCACGGACACATGGTAAACAATTTTATAATTTACTTGTCATCATAAATATTAAATCTATTACAAATTCGGTATATAATAATTTTTGCGAATTATTTCTTCATTCATATTTGGTACTAAAACACAATAATATCGAATTGAAATACCTGCGGATATATGTTTTTACGTGATTGTTAAATTTCTTTTTGCTTATATGTGTAATAAATGTCTTTACTCATACGGGGTGTGGTATTACCGGAATATCACCCTCCTCTCTACACGCCCATGGTCCGACACTGCCTTTGCGAAGCTTATGCATTGCACAAAGGCACTTTAGACACCTTTATTGACCCTTTAATCTTAACATTTTGCTATTTACGTCGATGGTGTATTCTAACAGCAAAATGTATATATGATTCAAGTAGTGAATCACTCACCTAGAGGAGAATTAGAATTTTAAATCCACCAAATGTTGAGTAGCCATCCTTGTTTCACCTGCGAGGGTTAACCCGTTCCTCAATGGCTATGTTCTTCTAATGTTATTCACTGATTGTTTTTGTTTCATATATACTTTTCTAAATAATTCTTCTATTCTTAGTTATGGCAAAAAAGACATTATACTACTGACTTTCTCTGTAAATGTACATATTACTTAGGGAAATGACCTATCACACCAAGCCGCTATAAAAATTGTAGCGTCTGGTCTTTATCCTTTGCAATTCCATTTTTGAAATTAGATTGTACCGTAATATGCGGCGCATATAGTTGGCTAAGCAGGTACGCATATTTACCGGACTAAAACCATTGTTGGCTGCTTTTACGGGAAATTATGTTAAGTTATGCATCAAAGAAAAAAACGAATATTCTGATATAAAACTAGAATAAAAAAAACCGTCGAACTTCAGCGAGAGCAAAAATAGAATTACTGGAAAGCATAAAGATTGAAACCGACAAAAATAAAGGAAGCAAAGGGAAAGTTGCGAAATGAAGGTTCGGTGAGAGATGGAGATGACAGCTGACAAATTGAAGTGCATGAAATTGGCGCAACGATGCGGTCAAAAATTCATATGGTAATTTTGGAAGACGGACGTTGCTGGTTTCAATTTCCTTTTGATTTAACGTGATACAGTCGCATTCGAAGGTGTTTAGTTAGACCTAGATAAAAACGCAAGAAATGGTAAAAGATTCGCAACTTCTTTTCTACTCCTTTTTTGATGTAATTACGAGCATCGTTCATAAAGTAAAAAAAAGATAGCGTATTCCCCGCAGATAATCCATCACTGCGACATAGATCCCCTCCCTGCTTCAATCTGAGTCAAGTCTTATTGTTGCGTGACCATGGTTCCGTTACCGGAAATTTTTTAAAATGGCATTGACAATAGAAAGTATTAGCAACTGTTAAATCGGCAGTGTTATTCAGCATTTAAATGCGCAAGTTTAGATAACCTTTGCTGTGTATCCCAAACTTTTGATAGAAGTCCATAAACGACAACGCCTTCTTTATTTTACTCGATGCCATGGCGATTTTTTCAATCGTATCGCAACGAAAGTTGAGACATGGGTTTTGTACAAGACATCTGAAATCAAACGCCGGTCAATGGAGTGTTATTCTACAAATTCTCCTTTAAGATCCAAAAACAAAAAAAGCCCTATCTGATTACAACGAGGCTGATAGCAGCTATCATTTGGGGCCGCGAGGCATACTGCTTGTTGAATTCATGCCATGAGGGAAAATAATAATACCGACAACATTGATTTCGACGCAACCATGCAAAACAACAGGTGTGGGAAGTTATTGTTGTGCTAATTCCCGGCCGATTCACGTTCGGGGTCATGCAGTTGCAACAGCCGCAGTGCTTCAAGTGGAGTGATTTTCAGGATATTTTTCCGAAAATGGAGACGTTTTTGATAGGGGAGGGGACACTTCGAAAGTCACGAAGAACTCAAAAAAGCTATACTTCGTAACAACGAGAAATTTGTATCGCGTTACGATTCACTAAAAATCGCTACTGTGTTGAAAAGTAAAGATTAATTGCAGCGTTAATACCAATATAGATTCGTGGTGATACTTTCTGTTTTGAGTGAGTAACATCTAAACGCTTTGTTTTATTTTGTGGGTGACCCTCATAGAAGAGTGTAATCAAAAGGAAGCAACGTGTGTGTAACTACTATCAAAGTTTAGGTTTCAGTATTTTTAATACTAGAAGATTCCTATATGTATTTTGAAGACGTTAAAGTGCTTCCATATAATAATTTATAAGTCGAGATTATATCTATCATGTTTAGTTTCATTTTTCAAAATTTATAATGTCATCTAGTCGTTGGCATGTTTCACGTTTACATTTGTTTGTTCTGTTTTATGTTACACTTGTTGTACTAAATGCTTTCCAGTTGTTTTTATGTTATTTCTACTTTTTATTCCCTTGTAACAATAAATTTCGTCACTCAATGCGAGTTTCGATAAAAAATAATTATACTAAACCCTGGTCTCTTATTTTCCGTAACTCTCTTGTACGTATTGTAAGTCACTAAGAACGGACTCTTGGTGCAACGGATGACTCTGTATATTTCCTATATCTTGTTTTCTTAATTAAATCTCACTATTTGAAACGAACAGTTGGAGCATAAGCACAAGGGATCTAGTTCCGTCATGCGCAGGTTTATCTAAAGAAAAAATGCAGTATTTAGCAAATAAAGACTGAAGATGTCGTTTTACTGAGCTGCATGTTCCGGCCACTTAAAGAACTCAGATAGTTGAATTACTTTGGGTCACGACCCTCAAAATCAAGTTGCAGGTTTCAAAACATAGACGTGACGCTACTAACATTTTTGTGGAACTCTTGAAGTCAAGACATTGGTTATTGGTAGGGCTAAAAATCCTAGAGCATTCAAAGGTTCTTTTTTTGTGGACTATGACTGGTTTAAACCAGCTTGGATGACGGGATCAATTTTTAAGAACTGGTTCCAGAATTCTTTTGTTCCTCAGGTAAGTTCATCAAACCTGAATCCCTTAAAATTATTGACAAGTCATTGTTTATTCTGATGGAAGGTTACACGTTATGAGAAATCAAGTGGACACCTAATAAAAGCTCTTCTTATTTTGGATAATGCTCCATCACATCCCCTAATAGAAGAATTACAGAGTAAGGATGGGGAAATTACAACAATGTGCTTCCCAAAAAAATTGACACCCTTGATCCAGCCAATGGAGCAAAATGTGATCATACTTATAAAGTTGTATTACAGAAGTAGCCTTCCTCGCAATATTATTGCAAATGGATCCAATTTGGATCCAAAAATGTCAATAAAAGATTCTGCTACAAATTTGATGTATGCATAGAACTGATGAGACCCAACAAGAATTGCTAAATGCCAGGAAAAAATTCTAGGTTCCAATAATCTAGAAGACGAGGACTATTTACCATTTAGTGTACCGATACAAAAATGGAATGATGGTCAGAAACTCTAGCTGAAACACGTGATATTTTAAACACATGTACGTACTTAAGGTTTATCTACTTACACAACTTTCATTACTATCTATATCTAGATGGAACTGTATGAGATACACAGTTAGAGAATTTTGACGAAGAAGCCGAAGAAGATGAAACTAAAGATGAGGAAACTGAAGAAAAATCACAAAATAAAATGATTCCAGACAGCACAATAACACATGGGCTGAAAAGTGCCAGGCCTAACACATAGATGAGTTTTATTGCAGTCACCTTTCCCTGAGTTAGTACTAACCTTCAAAAGACAGCTGTTAAAATTTCATGATATTCTATTCATTAGTTTGTGAGTTATTGTGCTAAGATTCACGCTACTTTTGTTATTTTCAAAACAATGGATTAAAAACAATTTCGTGTTTTAATTTTACACTGCTTCTTGGTGGGAAAAAAATACCGTTCAAGCGAAGCAATGGCTTGAAAAGTGTTATCAGGACTCCGATCCATCAGAAACAACAATAAAACGTTGGTTTGCTGACTTCAAACGTGGTCGTAGAGACATCGATGATGCAGAACGCAGTGGACGTCCAAATGAGGCGGTAACACCAGAAAACATCAAAAAAATCCACAAAATCGTTGTGAATGATCGAAAAGTGAAGTTGCGTGAGTTGGCTGACATCGTAAAGATATCAAAAGAACGTATTGGCTTTATATTGCATGAGCATTTGACTATGAGAAAGCTCTGTTCAAAGTGGGTGCCGCGTTTGCTCACTGTTGACCAAAAACAAGAACGTGTTGATGATTCTGAGCAGTGTTTGGCCATGTTTAAACGTAACAAACCGGAATTTTTGCATCGATATGTGACAATGGATGAAACATGGATCCATCACTTCACTCCGGAATCAAAACGATCGTCATCTGAGTGGACAGCAACTGGTGAACCTCGTCCAAAGCGCCCGAAAGCACAACAATCGGCTGGAAAGGTTATGGCCTCGGTATTTTGGGATGTGCGTGGTGTAATATTCATCGACTATCTTGAGAAAGGAAATACCATCAACAGTGAATATTATATAGCGTTATTGGAGCGTTTGAAGGCCGAAATTGCAAAGAAACGACCGCATATGGCAAAGAAAAAAATGTTGTTTCATCAAGACAACGCACCGTGTCACAAGCCAATCAAAACAATGGCAAAACTACATGAATTGAACTTCGAATTGCTCCCACATCCACCGTATTCACCAGATTTGGCTCCCAGCGACTACTGCCTGTTCGCAGACCTCAAAAAAATGCTCTCCGGTAAGAAATTTCGCACGAATGAAGAGGTTATCGCTGAAACTGAGGCCTATTTTGAGGCAAAAGATAAATCGTTCTACAAAAGTGGTATTGAAATGTTAGAGCGGCGCTGGAATGATTGCGTTGCTCTTGATGGAAATTACGTTGACGAATAAAGCTAATTTTGAAGAATATGGACTTAATTTGAAATATATTCAAATATTAAAACAAATAAGAGAAACAGCTATAACACAGAAAGTTGAAAACCACAAAAACAAACAAAAATTATTTTAAGCATAAAATCAGTCACTTCCATTAATGCGAACAAATTATTAGTGGAAATAGTCTGTGTTTCATTGTATTTACACTATTAAGCGTAACTTTAATAAATAAAACCTTTAAATTGAGAGTATCATATATTATCCTAGCTAGTCAGGGATTGCAATAGGAATTGGTTTATAACTTTATAATTGATATTGTAAAAATCGGCACCTTTTGCTGCACCCTGTAACCTCCTTATTCTTTTATCCTTTTGAAAGAGAAATATCATAACTTGAAAGTATTAAATCAAGGAACTTACTCTATAAATAAATTCGCCTGAGGGTTTTCACTACCTATTGTTGGATAATTAAAAAAAATTCCACTTCAATAGAAAGTACGGTAATAACTTGCTATTCAATAAAATCTATAGAAAATCGGGCTTTATCGAAATAAATGCTTCTCTTCCTTCTACCTACAGATTTATTGCGAGCACCCCAACATTCTCCTAACCGCTTTCCAATATAATGATGTTGGCAAGTTCTAATAGGATATTCTTGAATGCAGCCGTTTTAATCTTCTCAGACGTTGAAGTCGCTTTCCGTACATGATAGCAGACTTTACCGAATAATTACTCCCTAATCAAAACGTATTCGTTTCCTAACCAATGTATTAGTCTCATTAAACTGTCACATGGATTACCGGAAAACGCTTTTAATTCGAAATTCTCGAGCTGATTGAAAGTTGATACCTTATCCAACAGACAAACTTCCGAGAAAGATTCATTTCTGTTATTGGATGAAAGAAAAGGTAATGTTATTATTGTTATCTTTAATTTATTGATTATGGTAGTAAGATTTTAGAACAGCAAACTCTACAGTTTTTCTCAGTCTATGGCTAAGATCAAAGTGTAGTATCTACAAAATAAAATAGACAATTAAAAAAAAAATTAAAAAAAAGATTCTATTCTCGTTATATATACAAAATATTTTAAAATTTTTTGAAGTAGACTAATATTTTGTCGATCCACCTTTACTTGCGTGAAGTGCTGCGAGTCGTCGTGGCATAGAATCTATTAAATGATTAATGGTGTCTTCTGGAATATTTAACCATTCTTCTGTAACAAATATTAAAATAAAATATTAAAATTTTCTAAGGCATCTTAACACTTTAGGAGCACGAATCAAATTTGTTAAAAAAGAGCTTTACTCTTAGTTGCAGTCTGCAGTTTCCATTATTTAGCAACTTTTTACCGTTCTCGATTTTACCCTAGGTACCATCAAATTTAATATGCTGTATAGAAATCTGCATATTTTTTTTCTTCGGATTCTACGTAATTTTCTAAGTTGGAAAAGAATCTTTTCGTTAGCTTTAGTTGCTATAGTTATCAAAAATTTTTATTTTACATTCTACAGTGTCATGACAATGCTAAAAAGAATGTCCTTACTAATTTTTATACTATTACTTAAATATCAGAAAAATATGAATCCGGTGATTTTCTATTACTATGGCTCCAAAATGTTCATTCTCACACTCCGCGAGCTCAGTAATTTAAAGGATGAAATAAAATACTAGGAAAAAATATATCTTTCTATCATTGCTGTAACAACATAGCCGTCATATTGCTTAGTTGTTTTAAATCAGATTTTGTATTAATTTTTTAAGTTTGCAAGATAATAATTAGTATGTTGCCCGCGTGATACGCAAACACTGATGATCACTGAACGCAAGCTTCGAGTAGAAAAATCAATAGGAAAGTTTACAAGCGTGGTAGCCTGAAGTCACTCTTAGAGAAAGTTAAACTTTTAAAATTCCCGTACCTAACGTTTGAGAAAAGTTCCGACCTGAATATTTACTTCGCAACTTTGGAAGTTGGTTGAAACTAACGCGTCGTTAATAAATCAGTATCAACTCAATGGTGTGAAGTAAGAAAGTTTATTAATGCGGGTCACACAACTTGAAGGAACAAAATAATTCCGGTTATAGTTTTCATGTTTAATTTATAATTCTAAAAGACAAATAAATAATAAAATAAATACACATAAGAATGTGGACGTACATTACCGCTCAAAAGTGTTTAGGCACCCCTATTTTCATGGATTATTCATATAGTATTACGTTTACCAAAAAAACATTATAATAAAATGAAATACGTATTTAAAATGTAGTTCAGTAAGATAAACACCCATTATATCGCATAAGGTTTACTATCATTTACCTGCACTTGGTCGGATTACCATAAACTGTTTATTGCGGTGCAATTACAATAACAATCCCTCTGAATTTACTGGGTAAATTTAGTCATCTGTTAGATTGTAGGTAATAATGTTGTGAAATCTGTAACCTATGGTCAGTTGCAGTGTGGTATTTACTCTATTCACGTCGTTAGCGAAATATCGTGTGACAATTTTTTAAAATGCCTCCGCGAAGAGAAATTAGTACGCAAACACGTGCGCTTATAATAGGTTCCCATAAAACTGGCATAAGTAATCGACAAATTGCCAAGAAAATGAAAATACATCACGCTGCGGTTGACTAAAACGTAGAAAAATATCGGGAAACTGGCAGTTTTCTTAATAAAAGATGGAGTGGAAGGCCAAAAGCGACAACATCTGCAGATGATCGCAGAATAATGGTTACCAGCAAGTTAAGTAGACGCAAAACAGCCCCGGAAATCACCGTAGAATTAAATGTTGGTCGCCAAAAACTAAGTGTTTCTACGGTCAAACGTCGCCTACAGAAAGCCGTGCTCCATGGACGTATTGCGATGAAAAAACCATTACTACGCAAACGAAACAAGCAAAAGCGACTTAAATGGGCTCGTGTACACCAACACTGGACTATAGACGAGTGGAACAACGTCCTATGGACGGATGATCTGTGGGTGAACGTGCCAGAGAAGAGTGTATTGCTGCAACTGCGAAGCATAGTAGAGGTTCTATCATCATTTGGGGCTGTTTTGCTGGCACTAGTGTAGGGGACATTGTAAAAATTGACGGTATATTAAAAAAAGAAGGCTACCGCGAAATTTTGGAGAACCACGCAATACCTTCCGGAATTCGACTTTTGGGTCAAAATTTTATCTTCCAGCAAGATAATGACCCAAAACATTCCACTAAATTATGTAAAGACTATTTACGCCATTTAGAAGAGGAAGAAACTTTCAAAATTATGGACGTGTGGAACAAATTGCAATCGAGGTGGACCTCAATAACCCAAGAAACTCTGGCGAAACTTATTGCGAGAATGCCTCGATTGTGTGCTGCAATTATTAAATCAAGAGGAGGTCACATGGATGAAAGCAAAATTTAAATTAAACGTTTTAATTTTCACATTTATTTAATATATTTTTATTCATGTACGTGTATCTGTACATAAAAAATACATTTTTGCTGTCAGTGAGAGTACCTAAACACTTTTGAACGGTATTGTATATTACAGGTAATTCCCGTATTTATCAATATACTAATAAAATAGTCCTCCTCCGCTCTTTCATTTTGGTTAGGAATGTACTTGTAGATAATTTCCAACTTAGTAAATGTTTATAGAGAAATTACAAAATTAGATGGAACTATAGAAATTTTACTATCCTTATTTAATGTTAATTTAGTTTCAATGGGTTTAAATGTAATTAACGTGTTTAACGTAGTATCTTCCTACACGCTGCCAAGTTGCTCTGAGTCGATATCTCAATAAACGTATACACCTATGTGCATAAGTTTTCAAAAGTTTCTGGTACAATGTACATCATTATTATTAAGCTGGTAAAACATACACATATATAATACAAATAAAAAATTAAATTTTATATGTACATATATATATATATATATATATATATATAATGAAAAATACGTACATCCACGAGATCTTCCGTGCAAACAACTGAATTTATGAGGTCCGTAGAATACTGGAAGACTGCCGAAAACACTACGCAACAGATACGTGTACTGAAATATACATACGTACGTACCTATATACGTGTAGTAGTAACACATTATTCATTCTCGTATTTCTATTTATATCCCTTTTTCACACACTCAAGGGAGTCAAAGTTGTTGGTATGTTGAATCGTTGAAAATTTAGCGCCACATTGTCATATTACTGCATGCATATCTACCGCACTACCCTCACAAAGTTTGAAAGAAAACTTTCGTCGAAGTGCAAACAGGACTAAAGGTATGTTAAAGCGGCTAAGCTCCACTTTAAACCGAATTATTTAAACATATACTCCATCAATATTTCTTTAAAATCCGAAGTACTGAAGAAAAATTTTAAGTTTAAACCGTTTCATTGCTATATTATGCTAATGAGAGTACTTACAGTGAAGGGGTCAATTATACTAAAGACGATAGAAGGGTGCAGAAATGGGTGGTTTCGAAGATGCGTGTGACTTGGTTACTATTAATAATAATAATTATTGTAATTACCATTTTAGTTTGATTGTGTTGTTGATGTGGACTTTGTTGATGTAAAGTCTACATCAACAACATAATCAAACTAAGATAGTAAGTAATTACATTTATTATTTATAATATCGATAGTGATCGAGCCACACGCACTAGTTTGTGCAGCCTTAGTAGCGATAGTTAAACAGCCAAGCAGCTCAGTATTATTCAGGCAATTATTTACATTATAGAACAGACCAGTATTATCCGTAGTTTCCTGTAAACTATCTATGTAAACACATTTTTCTGTAATGTTAATAATGTTCTCTGAAAAGGATGATAGTGAGCGTTTCTGTAAAAGTGCATGAACTACTAAATAATTTATCAACATATTTCATTCTTGAGCTACCTAACACTATAATGATCCAAATTATGGTTACAATATACTTTAATGGAAGTATGCTATTGGCTAGAATATAAGGAAATACTTTATACACATTTTGGTATTTTAGATATCCTTTGAAAATAATTTACGTAATGGTATTTGAGAGTAGTTTGAACCTTGTGAAATCTTCCTTTTCCTTTTGTTGTTGTAGCTCGTATGCACCAATCAAGCGTGGACGGAATAGTTGTAGCATATTAGTCGGTATCCAACGACGTTCGACTCAACCGCTGCACATCGGATCAGCCGTATAGTTTCTCCGACGAAGTCTTCCGTGCAAAGCGTGTAGTCGTCGTTATAAAAAATTGATTTAAGAATGGAAAGTAAATATAAAAATCTTTTGAGTTAGAGTTCATAACGACATCAGTTACGTAGACGCCATCCGTTGAAACAATATCTAATCTGAAAGCTATATATCCCTTCCACAAAACGAGACTGCGAGTGTGTGGTAGTCAAGTTATAGTGCTTAAGGCGACAGTACTTTTTATCAGTTTGTTACAAACATATGATGGAATAACGAACTAATACTAAATTTTGTTTCAAGCTCGGTGAGAGTTTAGAGAAACATTCGAATTAATGAAAAAAGTTTATGGTAATGACTGTCTATCCCGTGCGCGTGTATTCGAGTGGTATAAGCGATTGCAGGAGAGTCATGATGCTTTGGAAGACAACCCAAGGCCAGGCCATCCAAGAAACCAAACTCGCGAGAGGCTGGTCGAAAAAGTGCAATTATCGTATACGATGCGAATTTGACTGTGCGATGGATAGCACAAAATTTTGACGAAATATTGTCGTGCTCGATTTGTTCCTCGCGCGTTGGCTGAGGACCAAAATATTGCTCACGTTGAACATCGCAAGGATTTTATCAAAATAACCAGACGAAATCGCACATTTCTAGATTGTAACTGGTATGAGACTTAAAGTACGATATTCCAACAAAACACCAAAGTGCTACCTGGAAGTCTCCGGGCTCTTCAAAATCAGCAAGATTAGGTTTCCAGAAGTCACAAGAGAAGACAATGTTGATTCGTTTTTAATACTCTAAAGGTATTCTACATCGGAAATTCGTTCCGCAGGGCCAGAATGTCACGGGCGAACATTATGTAGGAGCGTTTGTGGAAGAAAATCGTTCGAGTGAGGCCCAAATATCAAGCTCTAGGAAGTTGGTTTTTATTGCACGGCAATGCACCACCACACAGAACTGTCGCTGTTTGCGAATTTTTGGCGAAAAACCAAGTCTGTGTGTTACAACATCCTCCGTATTCACCAGTCTTATCGTCATGTCACTATTCTCTTCCCAAAGCTGAAACTGGCTACAGAAGGAGCATTTTATAGCAATGTTAGACAAGGCCAAGAAGCAGTGACGAGAATCTGTGGGACGATTCCGAGAAATTACTTCAGAAAATCTATCCTATCGTTGGTTGAACGTGGGATGTATTTTCAATAAAAATAAATAATTTTGGCGAAATAATTAGTTGTTCCTTTTTTATTTAAAACGTTCCGTTATTTTTCCGACATACTAATATAATAAAACAGACCCTAAAAGAGTAGGGGTGCAGGAAAATACAAGTTGTAATGATACAAGAAACTATTGATAGAAAACTATTAATAAAGAAATTAGAAATGTATGGTATTTGTGACAGAGTTAAGAACTAGTTTGATTCATATTTAAATAATAGAACTCAAAGAGTGAAGTATAATAATAGGATATCTAATAGTTTAAATACAAACAATGGTGTTCCACAAGGCACGGTGTTGGGTCCCGTATTGTTTAACATTGTTACGTTCTCCTGGTTTGAAGAACAACGCCGCTGTAGCCTGCTCGTAATTTCCTAAATTACTTGACCAATACTTACTTGTAGAGTATGTTCGCTTATTTACTAGAGGAGAGGTTGTACAGTGAAACTCAATGCGCATGCGCAAAAAAATATATTTAAAAATAAAATGTGTACACGGTTTCCACTCTTGCCTATGTACATGTACGATGTACGTAAGATATATATATTTGCAATAATTGCAGTTATTCGAGCTCTCTTATACATGTAATGTACATTAGCATTTGTATATGTATTTTCATTGGTAGCAACATAAAGTAATGCCTCAGCATGTACGTTGCAACGCTATGTCTTAATTCTGTTTAAAAGGTCAAACTCTTATATGCTTCCGCTGAAGCTTTGTCAGAGGCATGTACTAATGCCTCTATCTGTTTGCATGCACCACTACCTTTTATAGGAGCCAACCCTATTTATTTCTTAAATTTATAAGCGCACCTCGGTGCTATGCTTATTTATATGTCCCTTTCCGGGAGCCTAATATACGTTCCTTGTTTTTAAATTTGCCTAAGGGACTTGGCCCTGTATTATTGGCCTGTATTTGTACTTGACCAAATACGTTTGTTATATTCACATTTATAGGGAACCCACCCTATCTCTTAGAGCTTGAACGCCTGGTCGAGGGCGACAGTAGCGATAATAGCCGGGCTCAATACAAAAGTAATGTCACAGCTACCCAGGCGTTCTCGTTTGAAATATTACGCTATGTGCAATCTTTAGCTCTCTACTCTACTGCGCCCCAAAGAAGGGAAAAATCCAGTAACCAGCAAATGTGCGAACTGCGCACCGACAAGTAAAACGGAGCGATGATGCCGACATTACATAAGAAAACTGGCCCGTGACACTCGTCCGCTACGACGAGCAACTAAATGAAAAATTTCTAAGTCCCGATACGACAAGGACCGAACAAACGTACAAAAGACAACGGGCGCTGCGGCCGCAACGACCGTCAGCAAGAAGCGGAGTGATCGTACTTGTAGAGGAGGTCTATACATGCGCGCCGACAATCTCACCAAAATAATTTCCGACACAAACTTAACTGAAGACTAAAAATATGTATAGACGACAATGGACACAGTAGCCTCGACGTACGATGATAGAAAATCGAGAATTTATACTTATTAAAAAAATCTATACATGTGGTCCGACGACGTTACCAAATGACTCCCGCCAGAAATAAATGTATAGACAACGTCCTCGACGATTCCCGCCAAAACTAGAAAAACTTAGAAATCTCTAATAATCTTACGACGACGTTACTGTACACGTTACGACGAGGCACGAAAGGTGACCGAGAGTGCACGATCGCTAATACCTCGACTGTCGCGCGGGAGACGACTGCCTATGCTTGTGTACCTTAAATTTCAAGAAAACTCCCATTACATATCCGACGACGTTGCAGTGAATGATTTCTAATTAGGCAGTTTTAGCTAGCGTAATGCGAATGGCTGACTTGCATACATATACAACGCGTAATGTACATACATATTAAAATAAAATTGGATATAAGAGAGCAAAATGAATAAATATAAGAATGAAAATAAATAAATATAAAAATGAAAATAAAGTAATATTCTAAATGAAAATAATAATGCAACGAAGATAAAATACATAATAGTAAAAATTTAGAAAATACAAAAACAATGTTAAGTCCTTAACAGGAATGTTCTGTACGTTATGGATTTCTCAAATAGTCCTTTCGAAAACTATCAGATGCAAGGTTCAATTTAAACATGAATATAGTTCTGATATTTTTGCTAATGATATAGATGGCAATTCACGACTGCAAAGTAAATGTCAAAAATACTGACAGACACAGGATAAATTAAACAGTTGTGGAAATACATATTTCAGAGCTCGTGTAATCGTATTTGGCTATATTCGTGGTTGACCGATACAGGATTTCTTAGAAGAATATACGGTGAGTGTAGAAAAGTCCTCTTTAATTTGTTTTATTCACAATCGATAAATGGTGGTAAGGGGTATACCAATTGCTACGTTAGTCCTTGGGAATTTACGTATAGAGCGTTTTACGGGCACGTGCTTGATTATTTCTAATACGTAGTAGATCTTTAGTAGAATATACGTGTGTGTAATTTTAAATGGCTGTATGTTCTCTTCCACGTACGTAAATATTTTTAGGCGTATAATAAGTTTGTGCAATTTTGCTTCTATCAGTTTTTGATAACTATCTGCTACTCTGCGACCGAATCAGAGTTTAAATCATTCACTCCCGTGGTCTAGTGGTCAGGATGTTACGGCAGTAATGGAGAGGTCGGCGGTTCAAATCCTACTGAGACTGATATTTTTTTTTGTGTATAAATAAACTAAGCATTAATGTTATCAAATCAAAATATATGGTTATAGGTAGCATGCATAAGTTGAATAATATAGATATAGCTAGTATTAGAATAAAAATTGAGAACAGTGATTTAGAAAGGGTAGACTACATTAAGTACTTGGGAGCTACCATTGATAAACATTTGCTATTCAAAGATCATGCAAAACATATTACGAATAAAATGTCAAAAAAAGCAGGGTTTATGAGTAGAATTTGCAAACATTTATCACTGTATATAAAAATGCTTGTTTATAAATCTGTAGTTGCACCACATATAGAATTTTGTGCAACAGTACTTTTTAATTTAAATAAGAATGAAATCCAGCGAATACAATAAATACAAAATAGAGCCATGAGAATAATTTTAAAATGTAACAGATATACCCCAGTTAAAGATATGTTACTCACACTTAATTTAATGAATGTCAGCCAAAGAATTTTATTTAAAAGTCTAGTGTTTATACATAAAATGAAAAATAATTTACTTCCAAATTACCTTGGTGAAAAATTGAAAACCGTCCAAGATACTCATCCTTACAACACTAGAAACTATAACGACTTTTATATTGCTCCCTTTCATAGAACCCAGACTTCTAAAAACATATTTGTAAGTGGTCTTATGTTATACATATAATGGTTTACCATATGAAATTAAAACTGATAGTATTAGTACCTTTAATAAGCATTTAATCAATAAAAGGATTAAAATAATACAAAAGTACAATTCGTTATGTTGTAACAAACACAGTTCACACATTTTAAAACTAATATTTTAGTACATTATTAGAAATTATTGCTGTTTTTGAGTTTCTCAAAAATGCATCGTTTTATTTATAAAGTTTACTAACTCAGTACCTATTATGAGTTATTCTAATGCTGTGTTTATAAATACGAAAACCTGATTACAACCACAAAACAAAATTATTGCGTTATTTTGCTTCTAATAGCAGGCCTATGCGTCTTATATTCGCATTACAATATGAATCATAAAAGATTGTCGCATAGTAATTAGAGAAAATTGCGAGTCACCCCCGTATCTCGTCCTCATTTGGTTTATATTTTACGATATGGATGGAGAACAACAACGACGTCCCGAAGGGGTAATTTGTAGCGTAACCTGTTCAGTTTATTTTTTACTTACTTCCAAGCGAGTTCAGACGGTACAGAAATTGAAACAAGGGTCGCACACGCGCTCGCTCTACCGGCAGCTCATAATAAACTATATAACGGGCTTCGCATTCGGCGCTAAAATCCTTATTCGCTGAATAGATGTTTTTTTTTTTTTTGCGCGACCGATATTGTTGTTGATTCCATTCGTTGGCAAATAAAGCTAATTTGGCGTTCGTTAACAAATTCTATTTGTCCGGTGTCAAGGGAAATAAGAGCTTCGCGGGCATTAAATATTTAGAAAATTCGTAGGCTTCCAGGACGGAGCAGGAAGGAATTTTTCAAACCCATGCTTCCGTAAAATGTGATAATTAATGACCATCAAAGGTACACTAGTGACAAAGTTCTCCTTTGTATGAAAATATAAAATTAAGTCTGTCTAAAAACTACATGATAACATCCATAGAAAATCCTCTAAATTTTAAAGAATCAATTGCTGTTTTTTTATTTATCTTTCAAGTTTGATCCTTTTTATTATTAAACTTTTAATTGATTAAAGAATAGAAACTTTTAAAGAAACAAAAAAAATAATTTGCCAAGGTGTACACGCCTTCTAGAACACTTATCGGGAAACTTGAAAGATATGAAGTGCAACAACCAACAAGAAACACTGACCTGGTATGGCGATGCTCTCTTCACGCTTCGCTTTCTCTTTTTCCATACCATTATCGAATAGAACTAGATATAAACAATAGTTTCTTATCAGCTGATCTGAAAATCGTCCACCTATAATTGCATGTTAATTTGTTGTAAAATCTAGCTTAATGTATCTTTTATTAATTTGAACATATTATGTACTCATGTTTTGTGATAAGCTTTAAACGTTTTTGTGTTATTTACTTATTTTCACTTTTAGTAAAACTGCTGTTGTACCGGATTAATCCGTTAATTATTTATTCAATTTTGAATTTCTTTCCCCCGCCAAAATGATTAAAACGATCTCCGAGGGTCCTGTTTTCTCCGCCTGGAGGTGGCGCTTTGAATATCATTGTCCTTTAACTTTGGGCGTTAATTCATAAGTTCAATTCGACCCACTCCCTCGCCGACCAGCCTGACACCCTGAATGACAGAGGAGGTAACCAGTAATTTTTAAGCGGAGTAAGCTATTGTAAATAAAGCCATACGGCGCCATAGGATGTCACACGCTCTTAAGTGACAGTTTCATTGTTCCAGGTGGTATAACAATCTCACATATATTCTTTAGAAGAGTTAGTATTCGAACAAATGTTTATGTTATTGTGGAAAAACTTATCTGTTCCTAACACAAAAGTGAATTTTCGAAAGTTAGATTTTCATTAAAACATACAAAACAGTAATGTGTTCTTGAAACTTGAGGATAACATTTACTTCGGTTATTAAAATAGCTATTATTTAGAATTATACTGAAGATAATGGTCAATAAATCATTCATCCAAAAATTGTGATCGAAAAGATTATTATGAAAAATGGTAGTATTTGTTTTCTTCACAGTTATGATATTTATTGCATACGTAGTAATTTCTTAATCTTTCCTTCTATTATTAGTTTCACCCAATGATTATTTTCATTCAATTACTCATCGAAAAAGCCTCAAGATGTATCCTTTAGTATAATCATTCGTTTTTACGTTCATTTAATTATAAGTATTTCGATTATTAGTCACTTTATTGGAAAGTCTTTATATAAATCTTACCAGGTAAACCAATGGCGGGAATACTTCGTGGTACAAGATTTCTTAGGCCAACACATGCTACAGGTAATATTGAGGAATTACTGAAATGATTATCCCGTAGCCGGTAATTAAACTACTGCGGGATCCATGTTGTAAGTATGCAATATGAACCCTTTTTAATGCACTCTTATTAATTTACAATATAGTTTAGTGTAACTCACCCCTATTTGATGGCAACAGTAATGATAATAGCTGATTCACTACAAGAGCACATAATGCTAGTCACTTTTCCCAGGCGTTCTCGTGAGAAAAGGTACTTGCTATTTTACATATCTCTTACTCCCTGCTACTGCCCTCCTCACATAGAAGAGAAAATGCCATCAACTAACATTTGTGCAAAGTGTACGTCGACCAGGAAAACAGTAGAACTGATGGCCGATAGCATCTACATAAAATTGAATTGCGAAACTCACACGTCGTCATACAACTGTCGAAAAGTGTCATCTTGTATCGGAAGCGCAAATATGCGTGCAGAGGCGATGACAGTCACCATCCGGCTGCGGGCACTATTGGGGAAACGAATGCGTGAATACAAAAAACCAGTAATTCCTCCGAAGACTTATCCAGAGATCTAATACGCGAACATGCCAAGAGAGCTGCATTTGCTCCGACGACTATTCGGGAGGTCAAGCGTGGGGAAGAAAATTGCTATACTCGTTCGAGGAAGTTGGGACCTCGATCCCGCACGCTTGCGATAACGGCTACTAACACCCCAATGACCGTCTAACACGAATCGATGCCGCGTACTTGTCAAGACTGGCGCTAAATAGTTTCTCAGGCTTTCACGACCATTTGTCAGTGTCGCATGTTGTCGAGTTCCGCGGGAACTCAAAGGTACTGTACCTTTGAGAATGCGAACCGCAATTGTTCACGAAACGACAGGGATAGAAACCTTAACGACACAACGGACAATTGCGCTAATTGGTGTTAGAAAATCAAACGCGTGTGCTTGCAACAAACGGTAATACCAAACGACCCTCTTGCGGGAGAACGCGCGTACTTGCGAAGACAGTCGCTATATGGGCTCCGAAGGAGCTGTGGGAGACTGAGAGCACGCGCTTGCGACAACGGCCGCTATTTCACTTGCGAGAGTAAAATTCTTATAATATCTTAGGATACCAAAAACTTTTTAGAGTGTGTATAAGATACAAAAGCAGTTTTCACCATGCGCCCGTTTTTATCTTTAAATACATATACACTAGGGTGACAGAATAAAATAGACACCAGGTAAAGCGGTATAAATATGTAAACAACTAAATTCTAAGAACGAATTAAGAAGTTTCTCTTAGGGTCATTAGGGTAGGGGTAGATGTATCGGTAGGAATTCGTAATAGTTTAGTATCGTTACAACTATACCTCACTTACAAGGTTCGAGTGATATTAGCGACTTCACCCGGGGTGTCGCATCGTTGGCCAGAGTGAACGCGGTGCTTCGCAACGTGAAATAAGTAAATTTTTAAATATTCCGTTGTCCACAGTTAACCGCGTGATTACACAATTTAAACGCAAGGAAAGAACAATAGTGGAGCCGAGACCACGTCGTGCCGGACCTTCTGAAAGAAGTAAAAGGGTGCTTGTGCGCGAAGTGTTAAGAGAACCGCGAAAAAGTACAGCTGAGCTTGCGGCAACTTCACAGAAAAGTCAGCGCACTGTTCTGCGTTACCTCCACAGTGCAGGGATGTATAAAAGAGTGTCAAAGAGAAAAACCTCTCCTTACGGCGTTTCAAAAACGGCGCCGAATGGCTTGGGCAATCGAAATGCGAACGAAGCCCGAAGAGTTTTGGCGATCTGTCATTCTTTCAGTCGAAAGCAGATACTGCCAATTCAGTGGTAGTGGTCGTACGTGGGTAGGGAGACGTTCGTCACAGCAACTGGACGACAAATTTTTACATCAGACGGTGAAATACGGCGGTGTGAACATCATGGTGTGGGGCGCGATATGGTATGGTGGAAGATCGCAATTAGTAATCTGCGACGGAAATATAAATGCGGCAAAATATATCCAAATATTAACAGAAGGACTACTACCGATATTCGACAACGCCATTTTATCTAAAGAAGATGCCACTTTTATGGAGGATGGAGCACCCTGCTACAAAGCAAGAACAACAACCACATGGAAAGAGGAACAAGGGATTCGGATTTTACCATGGCCAGGTCAATCACCAGACATGAATCCGATAGAGAATGTTTGGAACATAATCCAGAAAAATATGGCGAAACGACCCCGAAAACCCAGCAATAAGGAAGAACTCGTGGCAGCTGTAACAGAAGGGTGGTTAAATATTCCAGAAGACACCATTAATCATTTAATAGATTCTATGCCACGGCGACTCGCAGCACTTCACGCAAGTAAAGGTGGATCGACAAAATATTAGTCTAATTTAAAAATTTAAAAATATTTTGTATATATAGTGAGAATAGAATGTTTTTCTTTTTTTAATTAGTAGGTGTCTATTTTATTCTGTCATCCTAGTGTATTTCAAATTCTGCTGATTTTATAAATTTTAGCCTGGTATTATCTTTACCAGTATTACCATTATCGCGTATGTATACATCGATCCCAGATGATAGCGTCACCACTTGTAACGACGTCATTAAAAAGGCGTTAAATTATATCCTAATGCGTTTTTAAATTGATTTTGGCCTCGTTATGTCGAGATATATAACCCGCGAGCATGCAATATGTCCATTACATACAACTTAATCCGCGCCCGCTTTCCCTGAAAATTACACAAATATGCGAATGGACGTATATTTCGCGAATCTACCGAGAAAGGAAGCTGAAAATGAGCGTCAGCAATTTATTTCCCAATTTGCGAATAGCACGATACTCAAGCTAAAGTTTGGACTATCAAGAAATAATAGAGTATAATAGGGCGCTATAATTTATTTTGATTACGCTCGGCTGTAATTGTAATCGAGGTATTAGTTTAACTTTAAGCAGCTCTGCTTATTTCCAAGAGTAGTTAACTTGCTAATTTGCAACGTCTAGCGCGTTACAATTCGTATAGTGGCTAGTATTACGGGTCTGTTTCTGATTTTGTTTTAGAAAAGTTAATGCAATATCATAGCAACCATAGTTTGTTATATGTTAAATGTAGAACGAAATTACTTTTTCTTTAATATTAATGAAACAGTATTAGGGAACTTCCAAATATGGCGTCCGTTAGTAACGCGGGGACATGATTTGTTTCTCTTCTGACGTCTGAATTTGATGACATTTTGTCCAATATTTAATGCTATTTAGCAAATATGCACATCGCGCTTTCCATGCAGACATTTTATAAAAAATGCGATTCCGCCACAACCGTATGAATATTATTTCGCAATTAGTTAAATATTCCGCATCATACGTGGGTACCGACGGTTAATACAATTAATGTATGGCTTAAAGAGCTAGGAAACTAATCCCACATTAAATTTAAAACATAGAGAAGAAGAGTATTAGGGCGCCAAAAAGCTTTAATAGTGCCCGTGCTCCCATAACACGTAGTCCAAAACATACGAGTAAACATGCCTTAGCATTGAATATCGATAAAGCATTGATCCGTCGAATCTTACACAAGCACTTAAGTTTTAACCCTTAGAAAATTCACAACTGTTCAGAAATTGAGAAATGCTAATTTGATTGCGGGCATGAATTTTTGTCAAAAAGTCTTGTAGCGTTTGAAAAGTAATAAAAACTTAATCCCTTATATGTTTGTGATGGGGCCCATTTCCTATTGAATGGATTCATAGATAAATAACAGTGGAGAGCTAAAACCCACTTAAGTTACATCAGAAACTTGCATCTCCAAAGATCACAATATGGTGTGCAATTTCATCATCTTTCTAGCACAACACTAACGTATATCAATAGAGAAGTTTACTTATTTTAAATATTTATTATTTTTTAATCATTATTCTTATTAATTGTTTGTATTTCTTATACACTATCGTTTTCTACGTAAAAGCAACTTTTTTTGAGAAATATGAAAAAGGGAAATTATTGCAGAATGGGAGATCGTGGGTGCTCCGTCCCGTATTACCGTCTTTCTGCGAAGGTGGACTACGTCATTCCTGGTACCATATAATCTATTGCAAATTATGTTTTTTAATATCCGTTATAATTTCGCAAATAACACATGGGCTGAAAAGTCCCGGGCCTAACACATAGATGACGCCAGTTTTATTGCAGTCACCTTTCTCTCAGTTAGTACTAACCTTCAAAAGACAGCTGTTAAAATTTCATGATATTCTATTCATTAGTTTGTGAGTTATTGTGCTAAAAGTCACGCTACTTTTGTTATTTTCAAAACAATGGGTCAAAAACAATTTCGTGTTTTAAATTTACACTGCTTCTTGATGGAAAAAATACCGTTCAAGCGAAGCAATGGTTTGAAAAGTGTTATGCGGACTCCGCTCCATCAGAAACAACAATAAAACGTTGGTTTGCTCACTTCAAACGTGGTCTTAGAGACACCGATGATGCAGAACGCAGTGGACGTCCAAATGAGGCGGTAACACCAGAAAACATCAAAAAAATCCACAAAATCGTTTTGAATGATAGAAAAGTGAAGTTGCGTGAGTTAGCTGACATCGTAAAGATATCAAAAGAACGTATTGGCTTTATATTGCATGAGCATTTGACTA